>JAJGOT010000298.1:840000-1069198 GCA_022457155.1 Cladopsammia gracilis | reverse complement strand
AAACTAGAAGTTAAAATCTATACATTAAAATCAGATACAGTCACTTCAACTTGCTTTCGATGAATACCTATTCAAAACCGATTCACAAATTTGCACTAAGGTGCAGGATTGTTGAAAACTAGTTTAATGAGATGGAAGTCATAGTCTATCTCATGGAATAACAATACATCCTTTGCATGCTTCGTTCCAAATTTGGAACTTAAATACACAGTGGTAACTGACATTCTTTTAGGGATTTACAGATCATCAAGGCTTTTTGAATTTCGTATCAATGACTCATTTGGTGGCCTTTTGCCTTTTCATTGGCTGTTGGCAATATTTAATTACTCATCTACTGATTACTCATTGATATCAATGATTAGTTATGTCTGGTTTAGGACCGGACAAGGAGTAGTTCCACATTTCTCGAGGGACTACTGGTAGTCTATGCCCGCTAAATTAAGTAAAACAGTGGAGCATTAACTCTCATCTTTCTCCGGCGAATGACACTTTTCAGTTCAGATCGCAGACTTGAAAACTTTGGTGTACATCGAAGAAATCGCTAATGAAGTTGTCGCCTAATCTTTAGAGGGATTAAGGTAGTTACCAGCTGTGAGCTTGCACGAAATGTGTTTATCTTAAACAAATAGTTGAATTATATATAGACAGTTTGTGTCCCCAATAATACGTTTAGAAAACTACATTGGCAGCGCAGATACATTGTAAATCGTAAATGATCAAAGAGGTAAAGTTATACGTGCCAACTTTTCCTAAGTCAAATCATAATTAATAAAGCACAATGGTTATGAAACCTGAGAATTTTCGGCCTTGACCGTGCACAACAGAATGCCTGATGTTGATCTTTTGTTCGAGCAACTGACCATTAAGTTATTCAGTCATAGCGTGTGATCGAAAAACAAAAGATGTGCAGTTCAACATAAATTGTAGTTCATTTGTTATCGTCATTGAAGTCTGCAAGGTTTCATAACCAGTCTCTCAATTAACTACTGTCAGGAGCTTGCTACTGTCAAATGCGTGAGACTTTCGTAGCCATATTACCCGAATTTCCGAAAAATTTCCAACGACTTCCGAACACTGCCGAAGATGTTCCGAAGACGTCCGAACATTACTGAAGATGCTCCGACGACTTCCGAAGATTCCCGAAGATTCCCGAAGATCTTCAGATGATCTCCGAAGGTTGCTGAGTGTCGATCGACGTGATCATGCCGAGATTTCCGGAATTGTGAGTCAGGCTTAAGAAATTTTCCTGCATGCGTGTGATCGATGTTTTCGATCCGCAGGCGTGAGACTCACGCATACCGCATAAGTCACCACAAATTTTTCTTACCCACAAATGTCCTCAGATCACTAATTTCAAATCCCCAAAAGGTCTTCGCACCTCCTGTCACTATTATTCCTGAGTACCCTCTTTCTCACATCTAGGGTTTGCACAAACGTAAAATGCGGCATACTTATATTAAGGTATAAATAAAGCCAGACAAGACGGGAACACGATGGGATGTGGCAGCAATTGCTTAGTAAATATAACAACAAACTACAGTTCGGCAAGAATCCGAACAAGAATCAAAACATTAGTGCGTCATATTAAATTACAATATATTCTTTGAGCAATGCTAATACGAGTTAACATATAGTATTATGAGTTAAACAACGTTATAAGAACAGCCAAAAATGTTGCTGCGCATAAGATAGGTATGCCGTTGGCTGATGGGACTCCATGAATGCCACCATTCCGTTTTCTTTTTCGCTCGTTATCAGCAGATGGCTCTCTGTGTGTTTTCCCCTCGTGACCTTCGGGTGTTAGCCTCTTGGTCGGGAAAAAAGGTAAAGCCACCGTTGTTTTCGAAGGCAAAAAAGAATTGTTGACGGCGCAAACGCGAATCTTAAATACAGCACCCTTGCATTTCTCGATATCGAACTGGTAGAACTTTCCAAGTTGCAAGTGCTGGGACGTATCTGTGAATAATGAAACAAAATAATGCATTTCAGTTCCTAAGAGTCCCAAGGATTGGTTATGGTCTGTAGTGGGCACTATGGTATAGTTACAACCCAAGTTGTTTCTCAGTGCCGAGTCATTGCAAAAACCCCAGTCAATGGCGTAGAAACTGGATTCTCCAGCTGTGGAAAAATTCAGGTTAAAATTCCTATAGAGACCGTGAATGATGTTGTGTGTGTACTCTATACAGCTCATCCAATTTATTGTAGCATCACGGACTGTCGCCGGTTTCCTGATGGTATATTTATTGAAGATCTTAAAGGGCGAGGTTTGAAGAAATGGCTCGTGCAACAGTTTCCACGCTGCGCACATTTGTAGTTGATTCCATTCGAGGCTCTGTTTGCAGAAACATTTGGCAAAAATGGCCTTCCCAACAAAGGAGACGTTATGCATGGATTGATAATCTTGAACCAGGCAAGTAGATGACTGACTATTGGAAAGGTTTTGATTTTGGGCTCTGGCACCAGACACTGTCAGTAATATTAAAACTGCAAAGTAATTGGCGAAGATGAGCAAGAGACGACAATGGAATAGCTCCATCATTGCACCAAAAAAGATGATATAATTCCGTAATCATAAGTCAGGACACAAGACGTGAGACCATCCAAAGTTTACACGCTTTAAAATAAATGTCAAAACAAATAATCAGAAAACAGGATGCATAATCTTTTAAAATTCACGCGCTTTCAAAAATGTCATAACATAAGATCCTCGTTCAAAATAACCAGCAATTTGATCTACAAATTTTGAGATAACACTTAAGACGTTGTGATAACTGTGCCCTCTGTGGGGTCCATTTTCTCACTTATTGCCTCGAAAAGGCAAAACAATGTTTAGAAATGTTGTAAATGCCTCGAAAAGTTGACTGCACTCAACCAATCTTGTACAAGCCCGTAGTAATTAGTAAGACGTAAAACTGGTAGGGGGCGGGGCTGCGGACTTCATTAAAGTTGTTGCCCTTATATGGCAGGCGCAGACAAAATGTGTGTATTAAATTAAATCCTTAAATATTTTGCAGGATATTTAGTTTCCTTTTTATCATTTTATTTTATTTTCCTACTCTTAATCTATGCCATCAGTCTTACGCATTTCCGTTATTGCGCAAAAGCTATTTAAATTTATCTAACACGTATATCAATGAAGATTTTCCTCATTGTACCTGAAGAAGAAGGCTGGTTTGGCAAGCTTAAATACAGTACATAAAAGCTAAAAAAATATACGTAATCGTTGTATCGCTCTCTGCTTCTACGATATATCTTCACTTGTACATGTTAGAATATCTTCTTCTTCTTCCATTAAACTTGCCTCCTTAATTCACTTCTGAAGATTTTCGCAAGCGTTAAAATATATTCACAATAATAACAGTAAAGCTTAATTAATAACAGATCAATAAATAAAGAAAGGAGTGGTCATGTCTAGTAATCAAGACTGGCAAGCCTCTGTTTAAAGGAGGCCAAGGTCGATGCTTGCACTACATCGTCTGGAAGACTGTTCCAATCTCTGATCGTTCTTGGGAAATAGGAGTAGAGATGGATGTTCGTTTTCGATCTTGGGACTTTGTAACTCAAAGAATTACAGTACCTGCTCTTCCTTTGCATTGGTTTTCATTCTATCCAACCCATCTGGAGCAACAAGATTGTGGTTAATTTGATCCAACGTACAGCAGCAGGATTGTTGTCCACGGTGGCCTGCTTGGCCGACATTTTAATGCCTTTTTTTGTTTACTCAGTGTTCCGATTTTGTATTCTTTTAGGTGGAAAAACGACTTCACATCTTGCGCGAGATCTCTTTTTATATTAGTATAATGATGATTCAAGGAAAAACTATTACTAGAACATTTTTTTACTAGAAATCACTCGAGATATGTCCAGAAATGCAGGCAGAGGGCGCCACGCTACTCCATGACTGGGATCACAAAGTGTCATCACTTATAAAAGTTCACAAAGATACACGAAATTCTGTTACATATGAAGTAATATGAAAACGACAAACAACTCTGTCAAATATGAAGTACTCGTTAAACAATACTTGCCTGCGTTTCTGGACACCAAAGGAGCCTGTGAGCCTGTCCATCGGATAAATCTCTATCCAGTGTATAACACAATTGGTTTTGATGAGAAATAGAAGACAAACCGCGGTGATAAATATATTGAACTTATTCATTTTTTTTTTATAAAACTTGACGTTTCGTATGCTACTACATACATTTTCAAAAGTGACCGTTACAGTGTTAAAAACTATACTTATATAGTAGTGAAAAGGGACTGGGACCGAGATTAAGTACAAAACTTAACAGTTGATCAGCTATAAAAAGAAACAGCTAATTAATAAAGCATCAGCTTCTCGCTACTGACGTTTGCATTAAAAGCTGGCTTCAGTTCTTGTATAAACAATATTTCTTTGATTTTACAGTGGAAATCAGTTTTGCCCGACGCTAAGATATCAAAATAATCCCACTTGAAAAACAAACAATGCCAATGAAAAGTCTGATGGAGAGCTTTCATTTGAATGGTCACACTTTAGGATTTCTTATCCACAAACTCAAACTTGAGTTAGGACCAACTTGTACAGCATAATAAACAGTACCACAGGAAAGTACTGCTCAGTAGCTTTTATAATTTGAAAAGTCACACTTTAGGATTTCATCCACAGACTCAAAAGTTAAAAACACCTTGTACACCATAATAAACAGCACCACAGGAAAGTACTGCACAGTAGCTTTCATTTGAATGCAGTCACATCGTAGGATTTCATCCACAGACTCAAATCGACTGAAACGTTAGAACCACCTTGACTTGACTCATTTCCTTATCTCCGTGGGGATTGTATAGCATTAAGACTGCTGGAGAGCTTTTCTCTGATTTCATCCACAGATTCAAACGTTAGAACCACCTTGTACAGCATAATAAATAGAGCTAAATAGCACCACAGGAAACGATACTGCTCAGAGTCACATCGTAGTATTTCATCCACAGACTCAGTCAAGTCGACGCAAACGTTAGGACCACCTTGACTCAGTTGACTCATTTCCTCATCTGCGTGTAGGGAAATGTACCGGAGAACCACCCGGTACAGCATAAGGACTGCTAAATAGCTTTTCTCTCAATGGTCACACTTTAGGATTTCATCCACAGATTCAAACGTTAGAACCACCTTGTACAGCATAATAAACAGTACCACAGGAAAGTACACTGCTGAAGAGGTTTCATTTGAATGGTCACACTGTAGGATTTTATCCAGTAGACGCAGAGACCTTGCACTGCTTTAAAACAGTACAAGTAGCACACTCAAAACTGAAAAAGTTCCAGTGTTTTATTTCATATCTAATCGTAATGAACTGCATGCGCAAACTTTGTCATTTTTTTGTGATCCCGATATTATGCCAATTAGTAATAATCATAACTAATCTTTATTTAACCAAGGAAAAAATTCATCAGGTTTACAAAATCAATTATTCAAATGCAAAAATTACATACAAAGCACAAACTAGAAGTTAAAATCTATACATTAAAATCAGATACAATCACTTATATTAAAACCTGCTTTAGATGAATAGGACAATCGCATGACTTTTGGAGGGCATATAGTTTATTTGTGGCCCGAGTAGCATCGTTTGCGCCCTAGCGGAGCCAGGGTGCAACTGATGCTACGAGGGACACAAATAAACTATATGCCCGACAAAAGTCATGTGATTATCATTATTATCAATACACAAGGCCAAATCGTACAAATTCATTTAATAAGAAAAAAATGTTTAACAGAAACAGGGCCGTAAATGCGTTTGCAGCCCGTCAAATTCAATATCGCCCGCCACTCACGTGTGTTTGCTCGAAGGCAGTTTCTTATTTGGCCGCGTATATTGATAACAATGCCTATTCAAAACCGATTCACAAATTTGCACTAAGGCGCAGGATTGCAGAAAACTAGTTTAATGAGATGAAAAACACATTTCTATCTCATTGAATAACCATACATCCCATTGTATCATGCTTCGTTCTAAAAAAACTAAATTAATGTTCTGCAAATCTGCACCTCACTCTCAAAATTTGGAACTTAAATACTCGGGGTTAAGATTCATTTAGGGATTCACAGATCATCAAGGCTTTTTGAATTTAGCTTATCAATGACTAAAACGTTTTGTGGCCTTTTGCTTTTTCATTGACTGTTGGCAATATTCAATTACTCATCTACTGATTACTCATTGATGTCAATGATTAGTTATGTCTGGTTTAGAACTGGGAGTAGTCCCACATTTCTCGAGGGTCTACTGGTGGTCTATGCCCGATTGGATGTTAAATCCTCCGCAAAATTAAGTAGAACTGTGGAGCATTAACTCTCTCCTTTCTCCGGCGAATGACACTTTTCTTCAGATCGCAGAAAAACATTGGTGTAAATCGAAGAAATTGCTAAAAATAAGTTGTCGCCTAATCTTTAGAGGGATTAAGGTTACCAGCTGTGAGCTTGCGCGAAATGTGTTAAACAAATAGTTGAATTATATATAGACAGTTTGTGTCCCTAATAATACGTTTAGAAAACCAATTACATTGACAGCGCAGATAAATTGTAAATCGTAAATATCAAAGCGGTAAAATTATACGTGCCAACTTTTCCTAAGGCAAATCATAGTTAATAAAGCACAACGATTATGAAACCTGATACTGAAATTTCTTTGTTCGATGTTTTTGTAAAAGCTCAAAACTAGAAGTTAAAATCTGTACATTAAAATCAGATACAGTCACTTATATTAAAACTTGCTTTCGATGAATACCTATTCAACGTACACCGATTCACAAATTTGCACTGAGGTGCAGGATTGTAGAAAACTAGTTTAATGAGATGGAAGTCATAGTCTATCTCATTGAATAACAATACATCCTATGCATGCTTCGTTCCAAATTTGGAACTTAAATACACAGTGTTAACATTCTTTTAGGGATTTACAGATCATCAAGGCTTTTTGAATTTCGTATCAATGACTCATTTTGTGGCCTTTTGCCTTTTCATTGACTGTTGGCAATATTTAATTACTCGTCTACTGATTCACCTCATTGATATCAATGATTAGTTATGTCTGGTTTAGGACCGGACAAGGAGTAGTTCCACATTTCTCGAGGGACTACTGGTAGTCTATGCCCTTTAATTAAGTAAAACAGTGGAGCATTAACTCTCATCTTTCTCCGGCGAATGACACTTTTCAGTTCAGATCGCAGACTTGAAAACTTTGATGTAAATCGAAGAAATCGCTAATGAAGTTGTCGCCTAATCTTTAGAGGGATTAAGGTAGTTACCAGCTGTGAGCTTGCACGAAATGTGTTTATCTTAAACAAATAGTTGAATTATATATAGACAGTTTGTGTCCCCAATAATACGTTTAGAAAAGTACATTGGCAGCGCAGATAAGTTGTAAATCGTAAATGATCAAAGAGGTAAAGTTATACGTGCCAACTTTTCCTAAGTCAAATCATAATTAATAAAGCACAATGGTTATGAAACCTGAGAATTTTCGGCCTTGACCGTGCACAACAGAATGCCTGATGTTGATCTTTTGTTCGAGCAACTGACCATTAAGTTATTCAGTCATAGCGTGTGATCGAAAAACAAAAGATGTGCAGTTCAACATAAATTGTAGTTCATTTGTTATCGTCATTGGAAGTCTGCAAGGTTTCATAACCAGTCTCTCAATTAACTACTGTCAGGAGCCTGCTACTGTCAAATGCGTGAGACTTTCGTAGCCATATTACCCGAATTTCCGAAAAATTTCCAACGACTTCCGAACACTGCCGAAGATGGTCCGAAGACGTCCGAACATTACTGAAGATGCTCCGACGACTTCCGAAGATTCCCGAAGATTCCCGAAGATCTTCAGATGATCTCCGAAGGTTGCTGAGTGTCGATCGACGTGATCATGCCGAGATTTCCGGAATTGTGAGTCAGGCTTAAGAAATTTTCCTGCATGCGTGTGATCGATGTTTTCGATCCGCAGGCGTGAGACTCACGCATACCGCATAAGTCACCACAAATTTTTCTTACCCACAAATGTCCTCAGATCACTAATTTCAAATCCCAAAAAGGTCTTCGCACCTCCTGTCACTATTATTCCTGAGTACCCTCTTTCTCACATCTAGGGTTTGCACAAACGTAAAATGTGGCATATTTATATTAAGGTATAAACAAAGCCAGACAAGACGGGTACACGATGGGATGTGGCAGCAATTGCTTAGTAAATATAACAACAAACTACAGTTCGGCAAGAATCCGAACAAGAATCAAAACATTAGTGCGTCATATTAAATTACAATATATTCTTTGAGCAATGCTAATAGGAGTTAAAATATAGTATTATGAGTTAAACAACGTTATAAGAACAGCCAAAAATGTTGCTGCGCATAAGGTAGGTATGCTGTTGGCTGATGGGACTCCATGAATGCCACCATTCCGTTTCCTTTTTCGCTCGTTATCAGCAGATGGCTCCCTGTGTGTTTTCCTCTCGTGACCTTCGGGTGTTAGCCTCTTGGTCGGGAAAAAAGGTAAAGCCACCGTTGTTTTCGAAGGCAAAAAAGAATTGTTGACGGCGCAAACGCGAATCTTAAATACAGCACCCTTGCATTTCTCGATATCGAACTGGTAGAACTTTCCAAGTTGCAAGTGCTGGGACGTATCTGCGAATGATGAAACAAAATAATGCATTTCAGTTCCTAAGAGTCCCAAGGATTGGTTATGGTCTGTAGTGGGCACTATGGTATAGTTACAACCCAAGTTGTTTCTCAGTGCCGAGTCATTGCAAAAACCCCAGTCAATGGCGTAGAAACTGGATTCTCCAGCTGTGGAAAAATTCAGGTTAAAATTCCTATAGAGACCGTGAATGATGTTGTGTGTGTACTCTATACAGCTCATCCAATTTATTGTAGCATCACGATCTGTCGCCGGTTTCCTGATGGTATATTTATTGAAGATCTTAAAGGGCGAGGTTTGAAGAAATGGCTCGTTCAAGAGTTTCCATGCTGCGCACATTTGTAGTTGATTCCATTCGAGGCTCTGTTTGCAGAAACATTCGGCAAAAATGGCCTTCCCAACAAAAGAGACGTTATGCATGGATTGATAATCTTGAGCCAGGCAAGAAGATGACTGACTATTGGAAAGGTTTTGATTTTGGGCTCTGGCACCAGACACTGTCAGTAATATTAAAACTGCAAAGTACTTGGCGAAGATGAGCAAGAGACGACAAGGGAGTAGCTCCATTATTGCACCGAAAAAGATGATAATTCCGTAATCATAAGTCAGGACACAAGACGTGAGACCATCCAAAGTTTACACGCTTTAAAATAAATGTCAAAACAAATAATCAGAAAACAGGATGCAGAATCCGACTTTTAAAATTCACGCGCTTTCAAAAATGTCATAACATAAGATCCTCGTTCAAAATAACCAGCAATTTGATCTACAAATTTTGAGATATCACTTAAGAAGTTGTGACAACTATGCCCTCTGTGGGGTCCATTTACTCACTTATTACCTCGAAAAGGCAAAACAATGTTTAGAAATGTTGTGTAAATGCCTCGAAAAGTTGACTGCACTCAACCAATCTTGTACAAGCCCGTAGTAATTAGTAAGACGTAGGACACTGGTAGGGGGCGGGGCTGGGGACTTCATTAAGGTTGTTGCCCTTATATGGCAAGCGCAGACAAAATGTGAGTATTAAATTTCGGTTGGCCTTAACATGCATCCTTAGATATTTTGCAGGATATTTAGTTTCCTTTTTATCATTTTATTTTATTTTCCTACTGTTAATCTATGCCATTAGTCTTACGTATTTCCGTTATTGCGCAAAAGCTATTTAATGTGTATCAATGACTGAGATTTTCCTCATTGTACCTGAAGAAGAAGGCTGGTTTGGCCAGTTTAAATACAGTACATAAAAGCTAAAAAGCTACGTTGTATCGCTCTCTGCTTCTACGATATATCTTCACTTGTTAGAATATTAAATTGATCCAACGTACAGCAGCAGGATCAGATACCACGTAGCTGTTTACAACCTCTAATTTCAATGGACCTGGGTATCACGCAGCTCTATTGTTTACAGGACTAGGGTCCATTGTTGTGTTGTTTGTTCAATTGTTTTCTCAGCAAATCAGAGAAGATCTTGTAAGAGCTGCGTACGCCCCAGCAGGATTGTGTGTCCACGGTGGCCCGCTTGGGCGACATTTTTTTTTGTTCACTCAGTTCCGATTTTGTAATTTTTTTTTGGTGGAAAAACGACTTCACATTTTGCGCGAGATCTCTTTTATTAGTAGAAAACAATCGAGATATGCGCAGAAAATAGAACCAAAATCTGCAAAGGACCGCAAACGATAATGCTGTAAACGATACGTAGGATCTACGAAAGACCTTATCAGCCAAAAAATGAACAAACATAAACGGCAAACTGCAGTTTGTCGTTTATGTTTGTCCAGAAATGCAGGCAGAGGAGCCACGCTACTCTATGACTGGTATCACAAAGTGTCCTCACCTATAAAAGTTCACCAAATCACACGAAATTTTGTCACATGAAGTAATATGAAAACGACAAACAACTCTGTCATATATGAAGTACTCGTTAAACAATACTTGCCTGCATATCTGGACATCAAAGGAGCCTGTGAGAGTACGTTTTTTCGGACTCGAATCTCAGAGCGCTTATTGGTCTGTCAGAACTGACATGCTCTCTGCGAATTGACCGGTCTGGACGACCTTCGAAAACTGAAATAATGGCATACTATTTACGAACTGACCGGCCCAGCCAGCTCTGACAAATAGTAAGCGCTCCCAGACTCGTTGTATAATACGTGTCGCGTTTTTCTGTTAGTTCTCATCTCTGCTCCGATTTTTTATTTTTTATTTTTTTTTTGGGGGGGGGGGGGGGGGGGGGTGGTATCCAGGTTTCCTCACTCTGAAAATTTGATACAATTTGAATAGCAAATGGTATGGATCGGCCACACCCTACGGCAAGGGAGGACCATTCTATTTTTGAAGAGGGTAGGGGTGGGGGTGGGGATGGTGTTAGGCAAATACCAAACAAAATTCCTGCGTAGCAAAAGTAGAGAAAAAATTCATGCACAACGAGTCAAGGAAGAGAAAAGTAGTATGGAACAATCTCGGAAAAAAAAATATTGCACAGCCTCAAGACGGAAAAAAATTCATGCTCAGAAAAATTGCCCAACCCCCCGTTCCCTAACATGACCCGTCAGCCCCTAACATAGAATCCTCAAAGGTAGAAAAAGAGAGGGCGCCCCCGAAACAGCTAGCGGCACGACAAAGAGGCTGAGTTGAGGAAGATGTGATGCACCTGGACAGAGGCTACAAGAACAGTCCAAGTTAGAGTTCGCTGGCCAACCTCGTTCCCAGGGTCTCTCTTCTTCCCGCCCTCTCTCTCGCTCCAGGGGCCGGGAAGAAGAGAGACCCTGGGAACGAGGTTGTTCGCCGGCGAGATGTTGTTGATGGCCTATGCTCCACTTAACAATAACAATAACTTTATTAACGTGGCTGACACTTAGCTATAAAGCTAGTTTACAGGACAGTCACGGGTTACTTGGAGTAACCCAACACCCCTAGCGGCCGGGAGCGATGAGAGGCGGCTTTATTCGCAGGCTATACTTGGAGCAATAGTTGAACAAAAAACGTTCAAAACTGCGTGGCACTTGTGACACAATAAATAGACACTTTCAATTTCAGACGTTTCAGGCTTAGCCCTTTTTCAGTGAATTAAATGTCAATTTTAAACCATTGACGGAGCAGCGTGTTCTAGGGGCTAGGGAGCTGCTGAAAACCGGCGCGCGAACGAATGGGTAAAACGAGTGCCTATCCTCCTCCGTTAGCACTCGTGATATTTTTCCTTCTGCGTGCCGCCGGGTGTCAGTAAAACGCGGGGTCGGGGTGGGATTAGGTCTAGGATTAGGTATGGGATTAGGCATAGTGTTAGGATAAGGTAAAGGGATTATATTTAATCCCATACCTAATCCTAGACCTAATCCCACCCCGACCACGGCCCCAACCCCGCGTTTTACTGACACCCCGCGCTGCCTATCCTTTGCTCTCCTCTATCTGAACGCCTCAAATAGGTTATACTTGGTGCGATGGGCCTACAAGCAAGTAAGTAAGTAAGTAAGTAAGTAAGTAAGTAGGTAGGTAGGTAGGTAGGTAGGTAGGTAGGTAGGTAGGTACGTAAGTAAGTAAGTAAGTAAGTAGGTAGGTAGGTAGGTAGGTAGGTAGGTAAGTAGGTAAGTAAGGAAGGAAGGAAGGAAGGAAGGAAGGAAGGAAGGAAGGGAGGGAGGGAGGGAGGGAGGGAGGGAGGGAGGAAGGAAGGAAGGAAGGAAATTCGCAAAGCCTGAACAATAACGAAACTTCCCTGGTTTAGGTTTGTATTGTTAATATGAATCCGACAAACATGAGGTATGGTAAATCTACTTTACTTTATGCTGAACAAGATCACATAATCTCCGAGTTCTTGAGTGTACAAATTATCGCACAAAGTATTTACAAAAACGAGATACGCACATTTATTTCGAGAAGTTTAAAATTCCTAGACTCTCGAGCAATTTAAACTATATTACACATCGACCCAAGCGGTCATATTTTCTACGGAAAAATAGAAATTTCAAGTTACCTCAAAACTTGATTTATGAACTATAAACAACGCAACCGTTTCTACCTTTTAATAACTTAAATTATGAATTTCTAGGTCGCTTGTGTATTAAAAAAACAGTAAATTACTGAGACATTTTTAGTAATTACATTTATGATACTATGGTTATTTTAGGTCGAGCAATATGGGCTGTTATTACATGCCCTATCGAGTAATATGGACTGCTGTTGCATGCTCTATCGAGTAATACAGACTGTTATTGCATGCTCTATCGAGTAATACGGCCTTCTGGAGCCTTCGTAGCAGGGCGCTGACCATTGGTTATATTTAAGTTTCTTTCTATTTAAGTTATTTAGGTTTCTTTTCTTGGTATATGACGTAAAACACTCATAACCGAAGCTTGTAGTTTTCTCTTTCACCTCAATGGTCATACACTGGGAACCAGAGATTATCTCACGGCACGCTTTCGTGAGATGTCGGCCAACCTAACGGAGAGACACGAGACGCGTGTAATCTGAGAGAGATGAGAGCGTGAGAAAGCCTCTGGCACCCAGGGTAAAATGGTCACTATTCACAAAGCAACATCCAAGAAAGAATTCTAATTATGTTGCAAAAAGATAGTCGCTACTTTCTGGGTCATTACATTCCGAACAATTGGCACCTTACGCTATATTAAGGGGAACCTCGGCTGAAAAACAGTTTAAGATCCAAAGTATTCGTAACGCTTATATTTAACTCAGGCTGGTGTTTTACGACGGTATCTCCGTAACTGGTTACTGAATGTGAAGTGTTCTTTTCTCAGTTTAAATTTCCCGCGGGCCGCCATGTTTTCTTTATGGTAATTTATGACGTCACTGCGTTGTCGAAGATGTCAATATGCAGTTTACAGAAGAGGATTTCGCGGTAGAACCGTACAATATTCAGTCAAAAATGCATTAAAAGCATATATATTTTTTTAAATTTACGTGATGTTGACTTAAACCGTCGTATTGAAAGCTCACGACAACGCAATGACGTCATAATTTCCCATCAAACTTTGCGAAAACAAACATGGCGCGCGGGAAATTTGAAAGCAAAAAATGCAGAAACAAAATGCCCAGTATTCAAGAGTTAAAGGTTTGTAATCACCTTCAAAACCCGTAAACCAGTTTAACAATGACACGAACTAATGATCTAGAAGAAATATGTTTTCTAGCCGAGATTCCCTTTAAAATGCATGCACAAACCTACCTGTACATCTAGCTATCCCCCTTGATAACTACATTTTTTATATCTGGCTATATTCTGGCTATATAGAGCGGGTTTTTCAATTGAGCGTGTAAAGGAATTTTCTGATTGCTTTGCCTATGCATAATTGCCACAATTGCTTTGGTTTTGCATTGCTACGCTTTGTGATTGGCTAAAAATCTCGCGCCACTTTCTCGACCAATCAGCAGTAAAACCAAAACCAATCGTGTCTTGCTCGCACGCGTTTTCCCGCGCTTGGCGCCGCCGACATGTAATTGCTTCGAACTCTGATTGGTTCATTGGATTGTTTGCAACTGCTGTGATTTGTCAGAGTAATTACTTTGGTTTTGGTTTTACGACACTCAATTGAAAACCGCTGTGAGCAGAAGTGTGCTACCTGTAGTTACTGAATTTCATCAAAATAACGGACGGGGAAAATTAGAACTTGTTATCGCTTCAAAAGGGGGCCATTATTTACGAGGCCCGGGGGGATTACAGAGGGAGGCCACAGACTAAGTTATACCATATTACAGATTATATTGTCTTCAATTCTGAGAGTTTCCCCACGCTCTTTCAACTCAATAAAGCTTTGAGTTTGAGTCTCAGACCAAATTGTCATAGATCTGCAGGCCATACACCAGCTGTACTTCCCTGTTCAAGAGGATTTGCTTGTTCATTTTTGACATCTGCAATGATCATTTTAGCAATTTTCCACGCCATTTCTTCTTTAGCCTACAAGGCAAACAGTAAGTGTCAAAAACAACATCAGTGCCTTGACAGTATCATGAGCACATGCAAGTCACATAAGGCACAGATGAGTGAGGGCCAATCACCCGATGCATGCAGTAGCTTTGTTATAGTAAAATGAATACCTGTTTGTGACTACAAGTGTAAGTTTATTATACCTTATCTTCTTCTCCAGACACCAACTTTCTCATTGCCTTTCCTAGTTTAGCAGCTGTGTAGAAGAAATAAATTTTGTAAATTAATGACAAAAACACTTGGCGGCGAAACTGAGCTGAACAGGGAGATCGGCCGCGACTGATATAATATTTGATATAGAAATTGACATTTGGGGTGAAATCTGTAATAAGCACAACTTTATGGATTACAACGACCATTCCAGATTGTTTCAATCCCATACATTTATAATTTATTGTTAAAGATAGGGGCTTAAAAACATGTTTAGTTGATGTTAATGGGATGTAGGAGAAGTTACCTGTAGAGATGCCTTTTACACTGTCTGGGCCAGGCTCAAAAATTGGTTCAAAAATCCCAAATTCATTGACTTTTCCTAGCGACAATGGTCTACAAAAAAATAATAAAAATGATCTAACTCAAACAATATAACACAACTAAAATATAAAATGACAACAGGTCATGAAATTCGCCACCGTAAAAAGATTTTAAAAGCTGACATTTTGAGCCCCAGCCCTTTGTCTGAGCGAATCCTTTGATGAAGGGACAGCTCTCGAAACGTCAGCTTTGTAAAAAAAAAAAATTACAGTGAGCAAGTTACCGTTAGTAAATGAATTCTTTACAGAAAAAAAGTTTTTTTGTCAGCTGAAATAAGAAGGTATGTTGTGGAAATTCAGGAACAACATACCTGTCAAGACTTGAAACAAAGATTCCATAACCTCCTTTATACAATTTTTTAAATAACTAGTTTTACTTCCTTTAATTGTTAGTCTTTTTTATATATTTTAACATAATTTTTTTTATTTTAAATATTGTAAGCTTCAGCATTTTCAGCATTTAATTTCATTGTTATCAATCTCTATTTTTGTAGCATTTAAATTTTTATTAATTAGATTAGGAGGGACACAAGTTTTTCAGGATCAAACTGTGATGTGTGAATAAAGTTGTTCATTCGTTTGTTTTTTCGTTCATTCGTTTGTTTGTTTTTTTTCATTCATTCATTCATGCATTGCATGCAATATGTAGGTTTTTACTAATTGAAATAGTCCTATAACATTCTTGGATTTTAAGCATTCAAAGGTGTTATTTTCCTAACAAAACATCTCCAAAATCATGAGTGCTCAGCAAAACATTTACTTACTCATAATTGAAGGGTTCTGTGCAAAACTACTGCAAATGACAATAATTTGGTGATATGAGAAATTTTTATTTTTAAAGCTGCTTTCAAGATGAAATCTACATGGAATCCTTACAAAAAAAGGTTACAAATTTTCAGCAAATATCTGTCCATTTCTTCAAATCTTGCTTCAATAATGAAAACAACAAATTTCAAGGACTTTCAAGCACCAAATGTACTTATCAGGGACTTTCAAAGCCTTGAATTCTGGTTTTCAAATTAATGACTTTCAAGGACTTTCCTGCAGTCCACAGCCCATGGCATTTCTGTGTAAACTTACCCAGCGTTTGGTCTCTGCCAAATGGCATCTGGGTGTTCTGTTAGGTCAGGATCAGAGCCGAATGACGACCTTACTAGACGACTGTTTTCTTCCAGGCTCCTAACATCATCTACACTACCAACAGAGGCTGCAAGGGACTGGGAAGAGCGCCTCTCACTAACAGAGTTTAACAGTTCGGTGAGGAATTTAAAGTACACTTCACCTTGCAGGAAACTTGGAAAAAACACCTGAAATGGATTGAACATAACAATGCAATAATTGTGAGGAACTGTACATAACTAAATGATAGCCCAAGTTTGTTGGGCTAATGCTGTGTTGACATTTGCACCAAAACATGTTTCCTTTCAATTTCAATTTCATTGTTCACATAAGTTGTTAACTTCAAAACAAGTTTCCTTTCAATTTCATTGTTCACATAAGTTGTTAATTTCAAAACATGTTTCATGGCTGCTGGTTCTAAAATTTATGCTGTTTTACGAAACTGCAATAAGCTCGCATTAAATCTTTTATTACCTATGAACCAAACCAAAATAGCGCTCAAACTTGCCATGGCATGATTTCGTGGTTTAATCTCACTTGTCAAGCTCTTTGGGAACAAAGGGCATTGTAGCGTTCAACAAGGTGTTTAGAGTAAGTAATAGTCAATTGAGGCCTTAAGCTACTGTATCCCAGCCCCCCCCCCCCCCCCCAAAAAAAAAAAAAAAAAAAAAAATCAGGGCTTTACAACGGGAATTGAACCTTTGATCTTCGCGTTACTGGGATGGAATACAGCAGGGTTTTACAATGGCAATCAGGGATTTATAATGGCAATCAAACCTGTGACCTTCGTGTTACCGGGCTGGGATACAGTAGCTTAAGGCCTCACTTTATATTGCTTACTTTTTTTACAACGTTACTGAAGGACAACAACAGATTAATGTTTACTGAACAAGGAGATTACATTTGCACTAACATGTTTTGCCTGGCTTAGATCGATAAATGTAGTTCAATCATGCTCAGAATAAACATGTTTCAGGATCATGATTTGTGTAATGCAGTGCCTGATGTGAACAATTTTCATAGTGAAAGTTGTTTCATTTGTAATCACACTGAACATGTTTTGCTCTAGTGTGAACACAGCATAAGTTTTATTTTGGCCTGTCTAGTTCGTTCTCATCTTAACCTGATCCGTACATGAAAGATGGATTTGGAGGACAACTTATTAGAAGGCCTTCTTATAGAGGGGGGTGAATAGGGGTATGCAAATCCGCCGATCCGTGCTATTTTTTGGCCCGATCCGTCGATCCGATGTTATTTTCGTTCAAATCCAGATCCGCATTACTTTAAAACTTTCCGCAATATAAATGTTCTGCACACAGGTATATATATTTGTTTTGTATTTCGATGGTGAAACTGAAAAAATTAATTGACAAAACACTAACATACCGTCCAAGGCTGACTGAAAATTAATGACCGGGTTCACAATCTGAACTTCTAGACAGACGAAGTCCGGAATTCAGGCCAAAATTTTGGGCTGATCTGCGATCCACGGTAATTTTCAAATCCGCAAATCCGCTTAAATTATCTCTAAAATCCTCAATCCGTGAGCTTTTCAAGGCCAAATCCGCTGATCTGCAAACCTATTCATCCCCCTCCTAATAAGAGGGAATAAGATACCTCCTCAAGAAGACAGAGGACATGTTCCATAGGGAAGGAGAAGCAGTCTGGTAAAGGTCCACCTTCACGACAAATTTTGTTCTCAATTTCAATTCTCGTGATATCATCCACTCCAAGAGGGACACTTGCTTGCATGGAAAAATACCTACAATGAAATAAACCAATCAATTCATCTCTAATCACTGGCACAAAACAAGGGAAAGAACAAAGGCCCCAATGATCCAACTCGTAAATACGGAACATTTGGACCATTCCCTCACCAAGACATTTTGCCCCACCCCCTCGAGCCAACTCGCCACCCTTCCCCCCCCCCTTTAACGCCATCCCAATGGGTTAGACAGGTGACCATTACATATCGCTGCCTAAATGTTAACATTCACTCGATTGAAGGTGTGAAAATGTGCATATTTGTTCCTGTCTGCTATTAATAACTTGTTCAATGCGAGTTAAGAATGTATATACAAGTATAGAGTTGCAAAGAGAGGAGTGTGGAGGGTTGGGGGTACTAGGCCAAAATCAAATATTTAAAAATATCCCCTTGATCTAAAACTAGACCCAAAAAGGTTCTGATGGACCAAAACAGTTTAAGCTTAAGCCCCCCAAAATCCCACCCCCATTAATTTGTATTTAAAACATACCTAACAAGAGGCTATGCGTAGCCTATACTCGTGCCGGTAATGTATGTTACTCGCGGGGACGTAAAACAGCAACATGCATGCGTGCGTATTCTCATACCCAGATTTAATGCGATGCACAAATGAGACAAAACATAAAGAATAAAAAGAAAAACGGATGGCAAACCCTACCTCGTTGCCGTATCCGGCATGTTCCGGCACGAGTAAACAGCATCAAACTTACAATAAAACCCAAACTTATTTCGCTTCTGCTTGCATCACGCTAAATCCCAAGTAGTGTGGGCTCAAAATTTTCTCACAGTGCATGCGTGCGTATTCTCGTACCCAGATCTAACGCAGTGCACAAAAGTAAGAAAACATGGAGAAAAAGAAAAAAAAAACGGAGGGCAAACCTTAGCTCGTTGCTGTACCGGCATGAGTAAAAAATTCAAAATTTTAGCACAATAATATTATACTGTTAGTAGAAAATATAAATTATCTGTCTTTGTTAACTCATGCTTATGACGCATTGAATAAGTTAGAGTATAAAGGGAAAAATATCCAAATTTTCACCTGGTCGATCAGCTGTAAACATTGAGCCTGCGGTATGTAATGGTCACCTGCCTTACCCATGGGGACGGCATTGGAGGGAGGGGATAGTAGGGAGTTGGACGCAGGGGGGGGGGGGTTGAAGGAGCAAATTAACTAGGAGAGGGGAGGGTTGTAATGTTGTTAATGTTGTCATGACTAATTTTATTGACATCAATGTAATCACTTTTTGGAAAATAAGTAGAATTAACCTGAAACATGAATAACAAATCCCTGCCAGAATCTCACTACCCAAAAAAATACAAGGTAAAATAATGTAATCCCGAACATCGCAAATTTCAACCCCCAAAAAATCATAACCCAACCCCCCCCTTTTTATTCTTCTGGGTTTCCCCCCACCACCCAGGAGTGGATCTAGGGGGGCAGGGGGTACGACCCCCCCCCCTGAGATGACTTGCATCTTTCTAATATAACTGGTATTCTGCAAAGAAAAGGAAAAAAAAAACGTGGTTACATCATTCTTTAGAGGTGCACCTTCTCCTAAGAAAAATCCTGGATCTGCCCCTGCCACCCAGGCTTTTAGCCAGAAATTGAAAAGTGGCCGTCCAGACGATATTTTCCATCATAATCTTTTAAAGGATTAGGTGCACTTTTCATGAATTTCTTCAAAAAGTGGGCGTCCACAGGACACCTGGACGCCCTGCTGGCTAAAAGCTTGCTGCCACCCCTTGCTCAAACCCTTCCCCCTCCACGTTGCTTACAGTGAATGGGAACTCACTTGTCGTAGATGATCATAGCATCATCCAGGGCATGTTGTGCATTATATTGATTGCTTTCCAGTTGTGATTTCAAATGACACTGAAAATTATCAGCTGTTAACCAGAACTCCAACATATGTTGGACTCCTTCCTGCTCCAGATGCTGAAAAGGAACAATGTCAACATGCTCATCATTAGTTTTAGCCCTTTCAAGCCAATTATGGAGACATGAGGTGTTTTGAGTTCTAACGTTTGAGTCTGTCAACGAAATCCTATGGTGTGACAATTCAAATGAAACCTCTTCAGCAGTACTTTTGCATGGTACCATTTGTTCTAACTTTTGAGTCTGTAGATGAAATCCTATGGTGTGACCATTCAAATGAAACCTCTTCGGCAGTACTTTTGCATGGTACCATTTGTTCTAACTTTTCAGTCTGTGGATGAAATTTTATGGTGTGACCATTCAAATGAAACCTCTTCAGCAGTACTTTTGCATGGTACCATTTGTTTTTCAATATTTGACAAAATGAAATTTTGGATTTTATAAATTTTTATCTTTGGCACTCTTGGCAGTTAAAGTAAACTACCAGAGTTAATACCAGGGCTGTCAAAAGTACAAAATTATGTAGCTGGCTGTTGGCAAAAATCACCACCCACTTTGTTATATTGGCCGGATACTTTGCTTGCCAGTTCTTTAGAGAAGATGATATTATTTTTTTTTTAAAATGCAGTTACTTTCCAATGTCGAAACTTTTCCGACAACCATGTACATGTAAATATGCATAATATATATGTACATATCTAATACTATTAAGTACTTAAAAGTTAAAAAAATAATAATTTACACCAATAATAACCAGATGTTAAAATAATAATTAAACTAGGCTGTTCACACATAACATAATTTATGCATGTTGTACAAAAATTATGCAGCTTAGCAGGTAAATGGACCATTGCTAATTAATAAGTTTAATGTAATTTTCCAAAAAGTGTGCAACCATTTTCAAAATAATTATTGTCAGAAAGTTTCTAACGTTTTTTAGGAAGGTTTGAAGAGATTTAGGCTGCATTTTTTTGGGAAAATCCAAATCCAGATTCTTGAGTCCAAAAATCCAGATTTTCATTTTTTTTTTTACTAAAATCCAAAAATGGATCATGAATCAGTTGAATCCATACTTTGGTGAGATTTTTCAAATGGAATCTCAATCCGGAGTTTTAGATTCGTAATCTGAGCATTTTTTTGGGGGGGCGGGGAGGGGGGGGGGGGGATGGCTTCAAAAAAGTACATCTGGCAAGTGGTCTTTATGTTTGCTGTTTTGTTTCTTTCATGATTTCATATCATACATGGGCAATTCAAGTATTTTATTGCATATATGTTGTGGTGCAATTTTATTCTTGGTGCAAATTTTATTTTCCTTTGTTTAAAACTCATTATCACACATTACCATACATTACCATATCCCAAAACAAAAGAAAATAAAATTTGCACCAAGGATAAAATTGCACTACAACATACATTTTGAAAACTATTAATTTTGTTGAGCAGTCAAAATAGGTTCATTTGCATACCAACGTTTTTTTTTTTACATTAAATGATCCATATGATCTGAATGTAAATCCGATTTCGGATTCTCCCCCAAAAATGCAGCCTTAGACAACAGGTAACAACAACAAATTGGGGCAAACTTGTCAGCAAACACAATATCAAAATAGATATATCACATGTCACATCCTTACAGAGTGGGTGCTAGAAATCCCATCAGACAAGGTCGATTCAATTGTCATAAAACCAAAACCAAAGTAATTTTCTGGCCAATCACTACAGCACAGATAAGAGGCCCTGTTGGGAGATTGTGCATGTTTCTAGTTTGAATGTCAAACCTTGTCATTTTGCAATTTTGTGAGGTTGACATATCGCTGTCAGAGTTTCCTGCACAACCATGCCGCAAGCTCACCATTCCATGGAATCTCCTCAATGTTCATCACCATTTCACTTAGCTGACTTAGCTGATGTTGCTGTTTCGACACCATGTCACTCATCAGTGTGACGTCATCACGCGTGATCTTTTAGTCCAATCATATTTCAGTATTTTCATGTGCTGACGAGTGCATTTCTTTAGCTCTCAGCACTAGTACACTCGTGAAGTTGTGGATTGTACATTAAGTCTCAGTCTTGAGCAGTATTAAACTGTTTTATTCGAGTTTTCTCCATGGACTGACTGGTGATCGTTATAATCAGAACTTAACCTAACAGGACCTAGTTATATAAACCAATCAAATCTTGAGGCCAGTAAATGCAATGTGGCCAGTGCTGAATGTGCAAGCAAGTCATTTTTTGGTGATTTTGGTTAAAGGTTAGGGTAAGGGTTTTGGTCTTACTTCTGATTGGTGTGGAATGTGGCGTAAGTATTTTTAACCACTCACAAGGTACAGTAATTCACAAGAAATGCAAAGGCAGATTACTAAGTTCGACACTGACATTCGAAAACCACTCTTAATCAGCAGCAGGGGTGTAGCTAAGAAAACACTTAGCAGGCTCATTGACAAGTTCAGCCAGTTTTTCTAGCTTGTGCACCTTCAAAATCTCCCAAAGTCTTTGTTTTCTAGTGAAATTTCAGCCGGTGATAAGTTCTCTTTCAGGTGGTGAAATTAGCCAGCAGCCGGCTCTTAGCTACATATCCCTGAAGCAGGCCAATTCATGATGCAGTACACTGCTGCAATAACTGCATCAAGAAAAATTATAATAATTTATATATTATTTGGAACTACATTACTCACCTCCATAAAGTAAAACATCGCATTTTGGTTGTACAGGATATCTGAGAGGAACACTTTTCCACTTGTCAAGATGTCAATTTGATGTTTACAATAAAACGAACTGCTAAGAAATGTAGGGAAGTACCTAAACAAGGCAGAAAAGAAATAATTCAGATTATTCCAACAGTGCACACATGTAACTAAGTAGAATTAAATATCATCAGTGTCCATCTAATCAATTGAATGGCCCAGATCACCAAAACCAGTGTTTGACTCCAGTTTCTCGAGTATTTAGCAAGTAGGTGACTATTACTGGTCAGTATTACAGTGCGGACACTCGAACCGGGCCACCTGGAAGAAAATTCGCCGATCAGAACGTGTTTTGAGAACAAAGGATGTTAAAGTTTTTGGTAAACAGACCAATACCGTTGCAGCATTTAGACAATACATCTGAAAATAAATTTGAAACTACCTGAACTTGCGGACCTCTCAGAAAACTGTCTGATTTTACGATTCAAAATATTTGCATAGACGAGGATGACATGGAATCTGTGGTATAGGTTACAAGTTACAAGTTATAAGTTACAACTACACAATTTCAAGTTAAAGAAAACAAAAAACAATTTTATTAACCTCTTCTTTACATGTATAGTGCCAGAAATCTGTAGAACTTTGGCCGTGGAGTGTTCGGAGGATCCAAACTAGCAGCTGTAACACAACTGTTTCAACTGAATATAAACATGAATAAATATGAATTATATTTCCAACTTTCTGTTACGAGTAACAGGTGACACTGGGTTTGCATAGTTTTTCCATTTCTAGAAATTCAATTACATCTACCACAATCTTGTTCGTGGCGGAGCTACTCTCGTTCTTATTGAGAACATAATCCGCCAAAACGTTTCGCACGAAGTGCCGACTAGTTTCTATTTCAGTAGCGATCAGTTGCGGACTCAGTCCAATGTGGTGTAAATCTAACACACGTTCTCGCAAAAGTTGGGAGTGTCGGCGACCATTGTCGTAAATACAACCGTTTCGGTTCACTCTAAGTTGAATATTTTGCAAAAGAGCCATTATATTGAAACAGTATGCAAACTAAAAAAAAAAAACGGTGAGTAACATCAAACGTCTATGCAAATATTTTGGATCGAAAAATCAGACAGTTTTCTGAGAGGTCCGCAAGTTCAAGTAGTTTCAAATTTATTTTCAGATGTATTGTCTAAATGCTGCAACGGTATTGGTCTGTTTACCAAAAACTTTAGCATCCTTTGTTCTCAAAACACGTTCTGATTGGCGAATTTTCTTCCAAGTGGCCCGGTTCGAGTGTCCGCACTGTAACTCTCCACCCTTCACCCCTAGGATCAGGTGCTTAGTGGACCATCACAGGGTTACCTCTAGCCAGCATTTTATTAGTTTGAAATCCCTAACGGCTTTAATACACCTGGGTGTCGAGAGAGACAATGGGGAAGAAAGAACCAGTAAGTTTTTTTATCTATGGTAATGTTAAGGAGGGGTGTGAATAGCGTTATGCAAATCCAACAATCTGTTTCATTTTAATAGCGAAATTTGTTGATCTTCAAAATGTCTGCTCAAAGCCAAATCTGCAGATTTGCAGTTTTGAGATTTAATAAAAAATGCTCTGACTTAAGTCCTTGCAATTGCTGTGTATATAGCGTTGTTTTTTTTTTTGCAAAAAGGCTGCCTGAGTTTTCTCACATATTGAGCGTCAACATGGACAAAATATTCCACAGTTTACATGGGCAAAAACAAATAGAAGTTACAAATCCAAAATCAGTTCTGGGCCCAAACATGGATGAGACCATAATCTGCTGCATCTGTTGGATCCACAAATCCATTAAAATTTTCCTCTGAATCTGAAATCTACCCAAAATTATTTGTAAAATCCGATCGATAGAACTACACATGTATTCACCCCCCTCATTAAGTAAACAGTTGAAGCAGCGACAAGAACTCAAACCTTTGGCCGAACCACACATATTAAATAAAATTAACTTACATCCTTTCCATTACATCAAAGGCAAACTTCTGGGCTGGGTGAAAGGAATCTGCACGAATCCTTCCATCTTCACTGCAGATGTTTACTGTTTATGAAGTAGTGTGATAAAAAAATTAAAATCCTTCACCCATAGGAAATTGTAAAAAAAATTAAAATCCTTCACCCATAGGAAATTGTGATAAAATAAAAATACAACTTTCATGTATCTTGGGGAACTTTTTTTTTAATTTTTCCTTTATTAAACTAAAATACAACTACTTACAAATTAAAGCTAAATTATGTCATATTATTTACTTACATGTTACTACATTACTCTTAGCCTTACGTACCTTTAGCTTACAAACACATACACACACGCACACACACAAAATAAAGTAATATCGGCAACTACAGATGTTTACTGTTTATTAAAAAAAATTAAAATCCTTCACCCATAGGAAATCGTAACTTTTTAAAATGAAAATACAACTTTCATGTATCTTGGGGAACTTAATATAATATGTACATTTATTTTATGGCAAACAGGTCCATGCTGAAAAGGAGCATTTTGATTGGTTCCCTGAGCGGTCTGAATTTTGTTATATGGACTGTTAAAAGATGGACCTCTCACAAACTCATTTTGCTGAATCCTTTTATGAAACAATGAACAAAATGAAAACTGTTTTCTATAAAGTAGAAACATTTTTCCTCATGTTTGGTGGACAATTTTGGTTAAACTTTTCACAATTAAGTGGTTTGAAAAATTCAAGAATATACTTATAGTTTTGGCCTGCACATTAGCCGAGAATGGTTGCATTAATTTATCAGCAAATTTTTTAAAACGTCACTCATTCTTAAACTTGACCAATATTTGAAATCCCAATACCGACCTCACGATAGTTCAATAACATCTAGTATACATTTTTCATGGGGAGAAAATTAATTTTACAGCTTAAAAGGGATCAGATTTAATTTTAGAGAACTGTATCCCTTTAGGCAGAACAGATGTACATAATTATATATAAAGTAAATCACCATTTAATTTTTATTCAAAGAGGAAATAAACCTGTAAACATATTAAAAATGTGGACTGATATTAAATGTATTTGGGAGGGGGGTATATCAGAGGTGTCTCCCTTTTTTTAGGGGAGGGGGGAGTGGGAGTCCAGAGTTTTAGTTTTTCTTTGGATGTAGACATATGTACATGTTAGATATAACATCTAGTTATTTGGGGTGCAATGTCCTATACTTATACTCCATGTTTACATCCAAAAAGTGACATATTCTGCTTATGAATGGACATTTAACAATTCATAATTGATAAGTCATTTGTTCAACTTACTTTCAATCTGCCGCCGGATAGATTCTTCCAGTCCAATTGGGTGTGGTGCCTCAAGCGAAATATATTTGCTATAAATACTGACAGCATCAATAACAATACTCCTGGTTCTTCTCCGACAAAACTCACGTTGTTCATTATCAAAGTCTGGCTTCAAGTCAAATGTAACTTTGGAAGAACGCGAGCTCTTTAGTGTCCCAGAATCATCGACACAATCTGTATTTCCTTGTGTATTTTTCATATTTGATTGACTGCTTATATCATCTTGATTTATTCCATTTTGTAAACTGCCAACAGTAGAGTTTGAAGCTACATTATTAGTGGGGCCACAAGAGCCACTCCTGGAAGTTCTATCAATTATTTGATTGCTGCTAAAACTTTGTCCACAGTGATCACATACATCCTTCATTGATGAAAGACGATTAACTATATGCCCACACTTGTCACACAACAACAAGACATCAACACTATTTCTAGCTGTGGAATCTGTTGAAGTAGAACTCTCCGGGTCATAACCAGTAAAGTCACCAAAGTCGCTATTGTCACTGTCAATTCTTTGCAGTTGATTTGCAGCTCCCTTTGAATTTCCAACTAAGGTAGGCTCAACTAAAGTGCACAAAGTCTCTGAATTTGACATAACAGCTTTATTTCCATCTATATCTGCACTTCTATTGTCCACTTTTGACGTCTTTAACCTTGACATAGAGTTTATTCTTAAGCGATTGATAGTTGAAAGTCTAAAGGTTTCTGCTGTTAGCCAGAAGTTTAATAAGTTTGTAGCATTTTGTTTTTGCATGTATTCCATGAAATATGGCAAAACACTGTCATCCATAAGGACTTCCACAAGAGTCTTGGATAGCTGGGACTTTCTCGGAAAAGTTGCCACACACTAAAATTGACAAAACAGTCAAATTATTACAGTTTTTACCTTGCAATTTGAGAAAAAGGTACAAACAAGAATGAAATGAGCACATTTTATTGGTGCAAAATACCTTGGCAGACTTCTTTGCTGAGACACTTGCTAATAACTTTCTGCATTCTTGAACTGTGGAAATAAAATTTTTCCTTTCATCAATTCCAATAAATAAAGGTTTCTTTAAAGTGCACATGAAGTGAAATTTCACTACCATTTTTTTTGGATAATCTGAAGATACTAGGTGTTTTAAGAATAATTTTTATTTTAAAGGTTAGGGTCACTTAAAGGGGTGGGAACATATTTTAACAAGCGACGCAAGTTGGGCATATTAGACAAGGACCTGGGTTCTAGTGACGTCATTAGTGTGTTAACAACTGAGCGCGTCACTTGTTTTACCGTGGAGTTTTGGCAACTTGTGGAAGGATTCTTTCGATTAAATATGTTTGAGAGTGATGCGCATTTTAGCCCCGGGTTCGTTCCCTTCTCCGCCAGGTTTTGTTGTGATTGAACACACGAATTATGTCACAAATACATTGCTTGAACCTTTTTGGCCATGCTCTAAATGTCACAAATGTCAGGTCCCGGCAGGAGTTTTCCCCCAGGGGGAGGGGGGGAGGGGGGGGGAGGGGGGATACTCCCATATAATTATGAGCTATATAGGTATGTGCTGCTGTGAAGGGTATGGTTTTCGGGCAGTTTAGTCTGGGATAGGGTATAGTAATCAGAGATTTTTGGTCTTGAATAGGGTATCATTTTATGCGAAACTGATCAGTTGTGTGAAGAATTTAGTCTTGACAAGGTTTACTGGCAAATGGCACTTAAAAATCAGTACGGCGGGCAGTACGGCATTTTTACTGACCCCTGTTAACTAATAACTGGAAAATAACATGTCTGGAATAGGTCTAGGATAGGGTAGGGTTCTTCGGTGTTTAGTCTAGAATAGGGTTGCAAAAGGCAGCTAGTATAGGTTAAAGTAGTGCAGAGTACCCCCCCCCCCCCCCAACCCCGGAGTTTTCAAATCCTTAAAAATAGTGGATCCTCTTCACGCAAAAGAGGAAAATGAAATGAAGGTGATATACCTTCCATACTAGGTAGAAAAAAAAGGAAAATGCTCTCCTATTTTGTGCATGGTATAAAACCCTAAACTAAAACAAAACAGTAGTGAAATTTCACTTCATGTGCACTTTAAAGGGATACTGTCTTGCTGAAATAACAAAGCTTTGCTGACCTAATTTCCATGTTAATTAATAATATACATGAAAAAATTACTCAATTCTGATTGGTTAAGAGCAGTGCAGTTCAAGTGTAGCACCAGTGCAAAAAGTGTAACACCAGTGCAAATTACAAATCAAAAAAAATTAATGCAAAAATGTTTTGCCCAAAAAAATTTTGTTTATGATTGCCTTTAATCACCAAATATACAACTTAATTGGATAAAAAGATTCTATTTGTCAAAATCTCATGCGAAGGAACACATGCACGCAGCTCAACATGGCGGCTATAACAACACTCCTTTAATAAATACCGCTGACCAAAGATAGTGGGCTCAATTGCACAGGTAGCCCACTGCTGAATAACAATATAATTACATCATGATATATAACACCTCCCCTCTAAGCTGATTGGGGTAGGAACAATAACAATAAAGTCAGTAACAATGTCAACAAGAGTTTAAATGTTCAGAGTTCAAATTTGCTCAATCAATCTCTGAGGAGGCTTGGACACCCGACTAGATCTGCGTGGCACTGGAATAGGCTTCTGGGCTGGAGCTGGAGTAGTTGTCTCAGTAGAACTGGAATCTTCAGCTGACCTTGGATCTGGAACTACTTCTGTAGCCGGAGAAGGGTTAGGCGCTAGAGTTGGTAACTGCTCGTCGACTGGTTCAATTACTGATGGGTGTGGCACTCCTATCTCTGGACCACAGAGATCAGACTGCCGATCTTGACTGTCAACTGCTGCACCTTGACCTAAGAGCTGGTCTACGTGGCGACGCCAGGTGAGATTCGCATCTCTCAACCGAACTAGGTAGGAATAAGGTGCTGTCCTGTCCATGATAGTCGCTGGTTGCCACTTGTCACGTGACCTGTAGTCGCGAGCTAGGACTGAGTCACCGACCTTGAATTCTCTCAGTTTAGAGTGATGATCATGGTGATGTTTCATTTCTGACTGCTTGCCTTCTACCCTGCTGGTTATATCTGGTTTCATGATAGAGAGTCTAGTTGTGACTTCTCTGCCAAGGAACAGTTTGGCGGGGCTGGTTCCTGTTGTGACGTGAGGTGTGCTACGGTAGGTGAGTAGGAAATTAGATATCTTGCTACTCAGGTCTGGCTGAGTCTTTGATGTTTCCAGGAAGTGCTTAAAAGACTGAATAAACCTCTCAGCCTGACCATTAGAAGATTGGTGGTAAGGAGATACAAGCACGCGGTGTGCTCCATTCTGCTTCAGGAAAACCTCGTAGTCTGTCGACTGGAATGGTGGACCACGGTCGCTCACAACCTGTTCAGGAATGCCGTATCTTGAGAAGACACTGCGCAAGGCAGATATTGTAGCATCTGCATTAGTCGTTCTCATTGGACCAAACACTTCTGGCCACTTGGAATAGGCGTCGACCACGATGAGGAAATGCTGATTGTTGTAGGTAGCGAAGTCTACGTGTATACGCTGCCAGGGTCTGGAGGGCCAGATCCATGGTCGTAATGGCGCACTAGGTGGGTTGGCTCGGACCCGATTGCAATCATCACATGAACGAGCCATCTCCGATATGTCGTCATCAAGGTTCGGCCACCAGAAGTGACCACGAGCCATGGCCTTCATTCTCGACACTCCTGGGTGTGCCCAATGCAACTCATCTAAAACTCGTTGCCTCAGGGTTGTGGGAATGATGACACGAAATCCCCACATGAGACATCCTTGTTCAATGGAGAGCTCATACTTGCGACTGAAGTATGGCTTCAATTCTGGATCCTCACATTGTGACATGTGCCACCCCTCCTGTGTGAGGTGAAGGGCTTTGGACAGCATCTTGTCATGTGCCGTCTCCGTGGCGATGCGCTGTGCTGAAACCGGAAGCCTCTCAATGGCTTGTGCTGCTACCTTGTAAATGTGCTCTTCGACACTTGCATCCTTGCGGTACCCTAGGGGTAGTCGTGACAGAGCATCGGCATTGGCAATAGCAGATGAGGAACGGTACTCTATCTTGTATTGGTAAGATGACAGGAGTAGGGACCAGCGTTGGAGCCTGGCTGCCGCGAGTACTGGTGTCGCTGAATCTGGAGCAAAAATCCTGAGCATGGTCAGTATACAGAATGAACTCCCTCGCATAAACGTACATGTAGAACTTAGTCACTCCAAATATTATTGCTAGACCTTCCTTTTCAATCTGGCTGTAGTTACGCTCTGCTTGACTTAAAGATCTGGATGCATATGCTATTGGCTTCTCTGTGCCATCAGCTAGCCTATGAGAGATGACAGCTCCAATGCCGTATGGGCTGGCATCACATTCCAAAACTAGGGGTAGGTCAGGATTGTAGTGAACCAGGACCTTGTCTGAAGTTAGAGAGCTCTTAGCTTGTTGAAATGCATGTTCACATTCCTTGGACCAATGAAATGTCTGTCCCTTTTGCAGGAGTTCGTTTAAAAGGTGCAGGATGGAGCTTAGGTTTGGGATCCATTTGCCATGGTAATTGACCATACCCAAAAAGGACCTTAGTTGAGAGACATTCTCGGGTCTGGGAGCGTGCTTCAGTGCTTCAACCTTATCTGCAGTGGGTGCGATTCCCTCTTGCGAGATAACACAGCCCATGTAAACAACTGATTTCTCCATGAACTTGCATTTCTCAAGTTTGAGCCGCAAACCACACTCCTTGAGTCGCTGGAGAACCTTCTCGAGATTCTGAAGATGTTCAGTGTCATTGGATCCTGTTACCAATATGTCATCCTGGATACTGGCAACATGGTCTAGACCTTGGAGAATAGTGTCAATTGTTTTCTGGAACAGGGCGGGGCTAGACGCGATTCCAAATGGAAGCCTCTTGTAACGATAAAGGCCTCTGTGGGTGTTAATCGTAACGCAGGGGAGACTTTCCTCGTCAATCAAGAGTTGTTGGTATGCATTCTTGAGATCCAATTTTGTGAATAACTGCCCACCCCTTAACTTGTGGAAGACCTCCGCCGGTAAGGGAATGGGATAGTGCGGGACATTCAACTGGGGGTTGACTGTGATTGCGTAATCCCCACACGAGCGCGTGGTGCCATCAGACTTGGGAATGTGGACCATGGGCGTCGCCCACTCACTGAACTCTACCTTCTCTACGATGCCTTGCCGCTCAAGGCGATCATACTCTTCGTTAACTGCTTCGAGCAGCGAGTAGGGGACTGGACGGGCTTTGCAAAATTTGGGAGTTGACCCTTCCTTCATTTCCAGCTTGGCTGTGACACCCTTGATTGTGCCCAACTCCGACTTGAAAAGCTCTGAATGGGCATCAATTATCGTGCGAAGTTTCTCGTGGTGAGAGAGTTCAGAACTTGCTCCACTGAGTTTTGCTCCACTGAGGTTCAAAATACCCCCCCCAGTCTAGCTGTAAAACTGAAAGCCAATCTCTGCCCAAAAGAGAGGGGCCCGTCCCTTGAACAACGACCAAAGGAAGACTTGCATATTGGTCCTTGTACCTTACATCTACAGTAATTTGTCCATGGACCTGTATGGATTCCCCAGTATAGGTATGGAGTTTGGCTGAGCATGACTTGAGAGGAATTTCCCTGAAATATCTGCGATAGGTTTGCTCTGAAATAACTGATGCACCAGCACTGGTGTCAAGCTCCATGGTAAAGCTAATGCCTTCTAACTCCAGACAAACATCTATGCCATGTTTTCCAATCTTATACAGTGCAGTTGAAAATGAGTCAATGCCATCTGCAGGTTCCTTGTCTACAATGACTTGTTTAGTTCCTTTGCTTAGACATGCCTGAGCCAAGTGACCCTTCTTGTTACAGGAATTACAGGTGTAAGATTTATACCTACAGTTTGCTCGTTTGTGACCTGTCTTACCACAGCTTAAACAGGTTTCCTGATCCTCTGATTTACCGGGTTTCTTGACTTCCCGCTTGTTAAACCTTCGCCCTTGTTTGCCTGTGACTTTGTTTACAGGTTGGCCGAATCCTGAGGGATTGTTGGCAGAGAGCTCGCGTACATCCTTCTCTGCCGTCTCGATGCTCAACGCAAGTTTGAGGGCTTGCTCAAAACTGTAGTCGGCTGTCAGGAGCTTCCGTTTCGTTTGTTCACTGTGAATTCCGCAGACAAACCTGTCGCGTAGTGCCTCATCGAGGTGTCCTCCAAAGTTGCATGTGGCTGCCAAGTGCTTGAGATTGGCTACGAATGCAGACACGGTTTCGCCTGAGGCTTGAGAGCAGGTATGAAATCTGTATCGCTCGGCGATTACAAGCCTTTTTGGAGCAAAGTGTGACTTTAGGATCGTCGAGAGTTCCGTGTACGTCTTGGCTGAAGGAGATTCGGGTGAGCAGAGGTCGGAGAGAACATCATAGGCCTTCGCACCTATCACTGAAATCAAAATCGCCCGACGTTTGTGTGACGTTTCGGAGTCGACTGGCATCCCGTTGGCGACAAAATACTGCCCCAAGCGCTCGAGATAGCGCTCTATATTTCCAGTAGTGGTGTGAAACTCCTCTATCTTGCCAAGCGCGGCCATTCTGGTGCAAAACTTTATCCTCGTCGCCAGAAATATGTCAAAATCTCATGCGAAGGAACACATGCACGCAGCTCAACATGGCGGCTATAACAACACTCCTTTAATAAATACCGCTGACCAAAGATAGTGGGCTCAATTGCACAGGTAGCCCACTGCTGAATAACAATATAATTACATCATGATATATAACACTATTGAGCAAAACAGAAGCAGTAGTTTGGAGATAAAATGCAGGGTTGCAAGGATGGAAGTGGATTACAGTTCATAGAAATTTGATTTTGTGACAGGTCGTCAAGAAATTAAAATTGCCATTGTTGTCTCTTTACATGTAGTCATTATTTCCTTGCTTTCACAACTTTTGGCATTTTTTTTTCATTCTATAAGTATTTCAAGATAATCATGAGAACATGATATATCAGCCAGGACACTTTCTGTTTAAAATAATAATCGTATCAATAAGAAAATTCTTGATTGTGATTGGTCATCCACACTCCTATTTCTTATGTAATCATATCAATAACAAAATTCTCGATTGTGATTGGTCATCCGCGCACCTATTTCTTACGTTATTGGCATGCGGTCACGTGGGTGTCCAATTACAGATGTCCAATTACAACTTTTTGTAATTGGATAGCTGTAATTGGACACCTATGTTGCGCGTGTGTCAATCAGTTGCACTTGAATGGGTTCCTTTTTGCCGTTTTCCTTCTACTTCCAAACTGATAGAAAATATCCTGGACGTTTTTAGTACAAAAAAGTCGACATAGACTTTTTAATCTTGAATTTGGTTATTGATGCGGTTAATTAGTAATTGAACTTCGTGTCGTACAATTCAGGGGTAATCGTGCTCGTAATTTCAAATCGTCCTCGCGCTACTCTGCTCGCTTGCACTCGGCCGATTTGAAATTACTCGCCCCATTACTCCCTGAATTGTACTCCACTCAGTCCAATTACTGTTACTAATTGGCGCACGGTCATGTAGGTGTCCAATTACAACTTTTTCTAATTGGATAGCTGTAATTAGACACCTATGTCGCGCGCATCAATCAGGTACACCTAAATGTGTTCCTAATTTTTTCACTGCTTTCCTCCTGCTTTCAAACGAATAGAAAACACCTGTATTCTTGATGCTTTGAATACAAAGAACTCCACATAGACTTTTTAATATCGAATTTTGTTATCAATGCAATTAATTAGTAATTGGACTTTGTGTCGTACAATTCAGGGATAATCCTACTCGTAATTTCCAATTGTCCTCGTGCTTACTTACTTGTCCGATTACTTCCTAAATTGTTTTCCACCCAGTCCAATAACTATTACTAATAATATCATTATAAACATTTGCCTTCCAGAGGGCATGTTGTTGATCTTCTGTTGTGCCCCTTTCATGTTTCTGGGCCAAACTGTGCATAAGAGATCCAGATATATACTAGCCTATACAAAGAAGATTAAACTGCTTACTTCCAATTAAGTTATTTCTTCTGTCTGTGTCATCATTTGGCGATGCCAATGTTGACTGTTTGTTAGACTTTCCTTTGCTTTTTCCAGATTTAGAATTCTTCCCTTTTGCCTGCTTGTCTGAAATAGCAACGGACAATAGATTCATTTTTCACAAGAATGGATAAACATAGTAAATTGGCAAATACCGTAAACCTCCAACATCCTTTTTTGTCTGGTTTAGTTTTGGGTGGGCTTATATTTGGGTGTGGGTGGCACGGTGGTCTAGTGGTTAGTGCATCGAACTTTAAACCTGAAGGTTGGTGGTTCGAGCCTGGTCTCTGCCGTCGCGTTGTTTCCTTAGACAAGAAACTTTACTCCACACTGTCTCTCTCCACCCAGGTGTATAAAACGGTACCGGCGACAAAATGCTGGGGGTAACCCTGCGATGGACTAGCATCCCATCCAGGGGGGGGTAGCAATATTCCCAGTTGCTTCATGCTACGGAAACCGGGTTAAGCTCCGGCCATGTGGGCCATCGTGGCCCGAGTGCGACTTTACCTTATATTTGGGTGGGTTTTTTTTATTTTGGTTGGAAATATTCGTTAAAAAAAAATCAATGGGGCTATTTTTGGGTGGCATTTTTTGTCTTAAAATTATTATTAAAATTATGAGAGCCATTTGCACCAGAGGGTGGGTTCAAGGCAGTAGCATTGAACGGCCTTGCAGGTTCTATGTACACGACCAAAAGGAAAACAGATCAAGAGTGAGAAGAGAAATTTTAAAAGGACAGTAAACTTATAAACACTGGTCAATCCTTAAAACACCCCCATGGGCTTGTATTTGGGAGGGGGGGAGGGGTATTATTGGAAGGAAATTTTTGTTATAAATTAGCAGCCCTGTCAGAATGTTTTGTAGTGGTAGGCAGGGTAACAGAAGTAGTAGGTAATAAGGGCTAGTGATATATTTTGTTATTAGTCATGATTTGTGAACTCCAGTGTGAAGTAGACGGCAAATGATTGACTGTAGTCGGCAAAATTGCAGGCTGCCGGCACATTTTGACAGGGCTGAATTAGGCAAGCTTATTTTCTGGGGGGGCTTATCATTGGAACAAAATTTTTGTTATAAACTAGGCAGGCTTATTTTCGGGGGGGGGGGGCTTATTTGGAGGTTTATGGTAACTTGACTTGTCACCTCTTATTTAAAGGGTTAAAGATATATGAAGCTTGTGCCAAATAATTTAACCCTTTCACTCCCAGAGCCAATAAATTAAGGAGACATGTAGTGTAGGTCTAACTTTTGATTCTGTTGATGAAATCCTACGGTGTGACCATTCAAATGAAACCTCTTCAGCAGTACTTTTGCAGGGTACCATTTGTTCTAACTTTTGAGTCTGTTGATGACATCCTATGGTGTGACCATTCAAATGAAATCTCTTCGGCAGTACTTTTGCATGGTACCATTTGTTCTAACTTTTGAGTCTATGGATGAAATCCTATGGTGTGACCATTCAAATGAAACCTCTTCAGCAGTACTTTTGCATGGTACCATTTGTTCTAACTTTTGAGTCTATGGATGAAATCCTATGGTGTGACCATTCAAATGAAACCTCTTCAGCAGTACTTTTGCATGGTATCATTTGTTCTAACTTTTGATTCTGTTGATGAAATCCTATGGTGTGACCATTCAAATGAAATCTCTTCAGCAGTACTTTTCCATGGTATCATTTGTTTTTCAATATTTTACAAAATAAAATTTGGAATTTCTCTTGAATTTTGATTTTTGGCACTCTTGGGAGTTAGGGGTTAATTAGAATGAACAACCAGTAACTTTTAAACTAATACCGGTAACTTGTAGCAGCTGTGATAACGTCACTAGTACCGGTAAGTGATTTATGTCTTTACACAACAACAACTGCAACGATAGGGTTCTAAATTTATTTATTTTTGATAGTTTCCTCGAGGCAACCACATATTTTGGTGGTTTGTTTGCCCTAAGAATGTACTGTTTGCCCACCCCCCCCCCCCCCCCCCGCACTTCATGTTTCTTGATACCATCAAGATGACAGCTGTTTATAATATCTTTACGTATTCTTAGCGCATGAAGAAATACTTTTTATATAAAAAAAATCTATTCTTAATTGTCTGTAACTGTATTTTATTGTAGGGGTCATCTACTAGATTAGCCTTTGCTATTTGGACGATCCCAACTCACTCTCTATTTTTTGTTACATTTTTCTTTTATTCCTTAGCTGTACTTGTGTTTAGTTGCCTATGTGAATTTTACCTATATGTCATGTAAAACTGAGCTGAGTTGAATAAATCATCTTGTCTTGTCTTGTCTTCTTTGGTTTGAAAATATAATGCCCATGCTCATTAGGAAGAAACAGCTACATGTACTTATTTCTTTGGCAAGATTTGCTTCAAAGGAAACCTCTATGTTCTGACTGTGCACTCACTAATAATGCAAGAAATTATGTGCAGTAAGTGAAGTGCAATGCAAAATAGAGGAATTACCTTAACTGCACCAAACTGGTAAACATTCACTTGGCGTTGAGTGATGTCAACACACATTAACGGTAAAGCTAATTAAAATTAAAACAATATTGTACTAAATTTTTTGGCAGTAGCTACATTTAACAACAAAGAACAATCCTCTTAAATTGCAAAATCAAAAAGTGTAACGAGTTAATAACTACAGCTGAGAACTGACTGACGAGAGGAAGAACACAGAACTGGAAATTGAATGAGCTTGTACTCACTTTTGTTTTGCCATCGTATTAGACATTTATTGTAATAAGTCTTGAATACAAATTAAATCATGTACATGTACAAGTTCAGCCGGTTTTTCGTTGCCTGTTAATGTTACGTTTTGTGCTGACTATTTATTGCATTGCAGGACCATATTACATTAAAAGAACCGTTCATGAAAAGGTTTGACAACGCGGAAAACACGTATTCTTCGCTTCCGCTTTGGTGTTATATTGTAAGCTTAAATGGTCTATGCATAACATGGGCAAGGAGGATCAAGTTGCAATGTGCAAGGAAAGTATAACTTTACCTTTGGCTGAAGGTTTCTTTGAAAATCGCAGCATTCGAGCGGCAGTTCTTTTTTGATATCCTTGGAAATGAATTCTCGACCTCCAACACCGCGTTGAAAGATATCTTCATTGAAAAAAAATCGAGGCAAATGCGAGGCTATCCAACGATTTCCTTATGTCGTGCAGACAGTATATTCCGACCGAAATGGACCAGTACTTCGTGTAGGCTATCGTATGATGTCCACGTCTAGCGGCCAGCTGTGACACGTGATCAAAATACGTATCCTTCTCCGCCATTTTGCATTTTGGCGCTGATCACAGCAGCCGAGAAACTCCCATTTGCGACTAAACTTGCCTCCGCAAAGTCCCTACAAGGGACATAACTGCCATCGTACAAGGGAGCCGTAGTTCCCTTGTTGTTTTTCTACTTTTTTACTCAAAAACTACTCAACAACTTGAACAAAACAACAAAAAAACACCAATTCAGTTTCGCTGTTTTCAGTATGGCTTTGTGAAAAAATTTACGCCATGTTTATGCAAGAATTGGTTGAACAAGTATTTTCTCCTTTTGGAGTGTCCGTTTGTTCCACTTCAGTTATTAATTCAAAACTTCATAGAACAGAGATTTGGGCAGTGGATGAGCGAGAAGGGTGCCGAGGAAATGGAAGGAAGGACAGTTGTTTTTCCTTTTCAGTCAGCTGGGCGAGAACCAGGTAACAAAAAAAAATTATTGTACAATAATTTGTTACTAAGGTAAATCATTATAAGCTTAGTAACGTAGAGTTTATAATATTGTACAGCCAAATCCTAAAGCATAGATAAACAGCCCAGAAAATGTGGCTTGTTGAACAGGGATCAGCAGCTTAAATATTTTTGGTTATCAAAGAAGTGCAAAGATTAAATAATTTATCACCACACATGATTCTTTTGACATTGCTGATCCTAGCAGAATGCATGATGCAGTGTTTTCACCAAGATTTTCTATCTTGGGGTCCAAGGGTCCATTAAGACCAAAGATGTTGGCCATCTAAGAGACAGCTAGACTGGGCCATTATGGAATGCATAGATGGTAGTTAGTTTACTGACAAACAATTCCCTCGGTTTCTTGGCTTCAACTGACGTTTTTCTTTATCAAAAGCTGGTTCTTCATTTAACTGCAACCTCGGCTGCTTCGCTTTACTATTTAAATATGATTCCAAACTCACTGTTCCAGATAAGGGGGTCTCAAGTAAAAAACCAGACAAGGCTGGCTTCCTGACCTGACAAATCAAATGGCTAACTAAAGAAGATTTAGAGACCCACAAGCTGTTGACCCCTTAAAATTATTCATTGACTCCCTGCCTTAGAAAGTTAACTGGAACACTACAAACTTCCTTTTTGTAGCTACTGCGCTTGCGCGAGTAGCTACTATGCTATCGGTTTGATGGATAGAGTCGATTTTAACGAACTCTGCCGATGTTGACCCGATATTCCCTGATCTTAACTCCTTTTTTGTTTGGAACCTCGTCGGTTGTTCAATGTTTGTCGAGGATAGCTTCGAATGGCCCGAATCAAATGTTCACTCAGAGAAGACTATCAGATTTCTAACAAATATGGCCGCCCATAAACTCCACGCTTCCATTTTGTAGACATCCATTTTGCATAACCGGAATGAAAGCACGCCTTTTAAGACTTCGAAATGGAAAGAAAAAGTCCTTTAGAAGATTTTTATGCCTTTGTAGTGGTGGTTTGAGAGCTGAAAGCGATGACATTTGTCACAAGTGAGGACATGTCTTCTTTCAGAATTTATACTCTAAGCGGCAGACTTTACTAAGAATTTTCAAGCATTCCTGGAAAACTACGGTAAAGAAAGTCACATTTTTTAATGTCCATTTACTTTGTAAGAAACATCCGTTTCTTTGTCTTATTAGTGGCTTTTGACAAATATTTAGAAAATTTGACCGCAATCGGTCGAGCGAGAAATTCACCAGATGCTGAACAAATTTGCGTGGCCGACAGTTTCATAATTTGACGCGTTTTGCTCTTGAGACTAAACTAGTAGATATTTGAATATAACTTTCAACTGAGAGAATTCGTTTCTTGTGCAAATTGCGATCAAACTTCTTCGAATGTTTTCTTCATGAAGCCAATTATAATCACGGTAGAGGCGCGCTAGTAAATATAATTAAATTAAAGAGCGCTTTCTGAAATAAAGTTTGCTTTAGTGATTCACGAAAACATTATGCGAATCATCTTTACGGATCATTTAAGAATGGCATTCTATGTACACATGAAAAGTCGGAAATTTTAGAAAACACTAGATATAATAAAGTAGGTTGCTTAATTTAAATATTATTATGTGATGTTTATAATATAATTTGCAGACCGGCGCTAGCGCTGCAATTAGGATAAACAAATCGCTAAGCCTTCCGGAAGCAGAAAATCACTGAATTCTGATAAGCGTTTAACTCTTTTATTCAAGGGAAGGACATTTTCATTCAAGGAAATATTGTGTATTTGCGACAACACATTGAAAAAACTATGAAGCCGATAAAAACTAATACATGGCAAAATCAAAGCAGTTATTAGGAACTAGAAAAATTTCACTTCGATTTAGTCTTGCAATCACGGGGGGGGGGGGGTCATGATGCGTCGCGCAATATTTATTTTTAAAATGTTTCACCAATTTATAGCACTCGTCTCCACGGTTTTGAAAATTATAAAAACAGAATCTTCTAAATGCGATAACATGTATTTTTTTTTCATTACCTGGAAATTTAGGGCTTCCAAAAATTTATTACAAATCCGGGCAGGAGAGGGGGGTCTCTCGGCTTGGAAATCCAGGGGGCACGGGGGGGGGGGGGGGGGTGCTAGCGGGCCAGGAAATCCTACGATAATCTAAGTAATAACAGGTGCAGTTAGCTACATGCAGTCACAGACTGCCTATTTTTTTCTGTTTTCCATAAATAAACATGAGATACTCGCCAATGCAAATTCATAAACAAATATGGTGGACTGTTTGTAGCGCATGTGTTCTAAAATGCAAAAACACCGCTCATTGGCTTATGTGTCAACACGCCCAGCCAATCATAATGCCTGTTATAGGAATCGTTGATCTTCCTCACTTTTTTTTTGCTTATTTTTCACTCGATTGAAACCTATAATAATAATTCTTGTCTGATTTTAGACATTAGATTTTCTCTTTGCAGCAGTTTCCTTGCTTTGAGAGCAATTTTTTTTACCTTGTTTTTCTCCTTTGTGCCCTGATGGCCCTTTTATATCATCTTGATGTGCCATTTGTTTTGAAATTGCGGGGATCCCACAATTTCAAAAATGGCATAGGCTCAGTCTCCAGCTGTGGGTGTCTCGATGCGCCCGCAATATCTCCCCACCTCACGGGGCGCACGGGTTAGGTTATTGTTTACATTGACCAATCAGAAACGAACCCGCCGAAATTTGCGGGGCATAAATTAGCAGGTATTTGCATAAACAAATAAAGATGGCGGCCTATGCAAGCTTTAACAGTAGGTTTGAAAATGCTTGCTCGTACGCACTTCAGAAGATTGGGTTTCATAATTTCAGGGAGAAACAGTCTTGCTATGAAGGAATTTATTTTGGGACGAGATGCATTTGTCATTCCACTGACTGGTTCAGGTAAATCCGTAATTTTTCAAGCTTTTCCACTAGTGTTGGATCTCTTCGAGGTTAAGCAAAGTTTGCATCAATCTATTCTATTATGTAAATGACGTGTCCATTTCCACATAATTGTAATGACGTCATGGACAAGCAACCAAACCCATGCGCCCAGCCATGAGGTGAGGAGAATCACGGGCGCATCGAGACACCCACGGCTGGAGACTGAGCCTAGCAACGGCACGGCCTAGTGAGAAAACTGATGATGCGTGTCATATATGATTCTAGTATATGGCCTAGCTCACCACAAGTCTTTCTTGAGCTCAGTGATTAGAAAGGATTCGAAGGTTAGAAGATTAGAAAGGGAAGGTCATAGCCTTGATTCCTGTCAGACGTAGGTTTTTTATCTTGTCCCACGTTTGTGACATGGGGACGTTCCATTTTTTATCCGCACCCCACCTAAAGATGGCAAGAATCCGAACCCTCAATTTATTGTCGGCGCCCTTTGAAAAATAAAATCCGAAGGGTTAATTTTTTTGTTGGCACCTTTGAAAAAAAAAAATCCGAAGGCTCTAAATTTTGTCGGCTTCTTTGAAGGAAAAATCCGAACCCTCCTTTGCAAAAACACTCCTTCTTTAGGGGGGGTGCGGATAAAAAATGGAACGTCCCATGTTAAACATTACATTTTTCTCATTAAATAATTATTACTCAAAATTGGGGGGTGCTCTCATTTATACACTGTAAGCTAGGGTATATGTTGCTGTGAAGGATATGGTTTTAAACAGTTTAGTCTGGGATAGGGTATAGAAATCAGAGAGTTTTGGTCTAGAATAGGATATCATTTACCAGAAAACTGATCAGTGGTATAAAATAGATTTTCTGGAAAATAACAAGTCAGGGATAGGGTAGGGATTTTTGGTATGTATTCTTGAGGGTTGTAAAATGGAGCTGAACATGGTCTGGTACAGTGTAAGGGTTTCAAGAGTCCTAGCAGCACACCATCACCTAAAAATTTAAGAGTCAACAAGTCCTTGATTTTGTACAAAAGAAAAGCTTGTGCGAGAAAGTTATTCTAAACACAAATGAAAACAATCTTTGATTTCTTCAAAATCTTTGATTTCTTCAAAACGTTTTGTGTTTTGTATTACAACTGTATATTTTAGGCCCCAGTTTTTAAAAAGGTGGATATTGTTATTGCTTTTCATGATGATTATCTGCTGGACAGTAATTTATTTGAACACAAAGAGGGAACAGAAAATGGTGATGTCAACAATCGCATTGCTGAACACCCTTTACACACAAATCACAGAATTGACTGGGACTCTGCTGAATGCTTTATTTACAATATGGAGTATTACAAATGACTCCCTCTGGAAAGTAGGTTTACTAACTTAGAACAAACATCACTGAATCGAGACTTGTCAACATAACAGGGGGTGTACCTACAGTTGTAGACAATTTTTAGCAGAATGCACAAAGTTAGCGAGAGAGTAAGTTTCACACCGGAAGTACTACTTAACCCTTTGCTTTTCTTCTAGAATGTAAAAAAAAAAAACCTGGAAAATTCTGGTACGCATTTGTGTATTTTGTGTAAAGGCAAATATGCCCCTTACAATAGACTGAACTCACCAACAAATTTGACCAACAATACACCAACAGAAATTACTCTAACAATACACGGATCAAAACATTAAACCAATCACTGTCTCAACAGCCAATAGCATCATGGTTAAACTGACAGCAACAACCAGACGTAAATACCATCAACTGTCAGTTCACAAGTCACATGACTCTGAAGATGAGTTCCGCTGAGATTGTTGAAATGTCAGTCAATGTCAACAACAACAACAACAGTTCTTTTCAGAACTTCATTTTAAAATCAGAATCTACTGAATGGTGCTGTAGTTATAAGCCCACAGACCAATCCGACTTGTTTTGTCAACTTAGAATTTTATTGCTTAGCTTTCAAAACCAACAAAATTTAAATCTTTAATGTAAACATTGCACACAAAAAATAGCTTTCCCGGTGTAAAAAGATATCAGGTCTTTCAAGAAATAAGTCCCATGATGCCTGGTATTCAATTTCTGGCTAAAGGCCTTGAGCAATCAGTGGAAACTAATTGAAGCTGACTTCACTTCTGGGCTTGATTGTTCAAAAAGTGGATAACCCTAGCCCTACCCACTACATAAATTATTTTGTGAATGGTTTGAACCCAGGAGTATCAGCAGTCTGTCGCATGTGATCGTCCAGGTTGGTGTAGTTCCGGGCCCAAAAAGTTATCAGGACTGTTGAGAAATGCTTCCCCTGAAACATGTCTCTTCTGAAATTTATAAAAGCCTTCGGTGAATTTTTCATAAGTTTTTTCAAAATTGGGCATTCAAAGAGAACCCAAATGCCCACCTGATCATAATGTTAATAGTGATCTGATAAAATGGTGTCCACTCTAAGGTAATAATTGCTTGGGTTGTAATCAGCCATGCTGCCTTAAAACAGCACAAAACATTAGAAGACAAACTAGTCTCCATCTTCTGCAATTAACATCGTTGATTCAGTAGTTTTAACATATTCCTGATGTGTTCTCTTAGCACCAAGAAATAAGGGTCAGTGGCGAGGAAAAAATAGAAGGGGACAGAATAATGGAAGATTTTCCAGCCAGGAAAATTACAGACAACAAAGGGATTCCTCAGACAGAAGGGATGGGTACAATCAACCACAGAGACGGGGAGCTATGCCTGATAGAAGGCCACCTCCAAGAAGTCCTTTTCCCACCAATGTGGATCCAGGAAAGGTACTTTATTTGTGCTAGACTGGTTGTTGAATCGGATGTTAGTCTGATATATAGAGGATATTTCATGGCCGCGCGGAGATACAAAATTTCTCTTCGAGTGTTGAAAAATATTTCACGAGTGAGCGCAGCAAACGAGTGAAATATTTTTAACATGAGAAGAGAAATTTCGTATCTCCAAGCGGCCATGTAATGTTCTATTTACTATATAAACACCAATGAAATACCAAACCATTTCACTTTAATATTTTTTGTAGTCCTAAAAGTAGAACGTGTCAGAACTAAAAAATGGAAGTACACGTCCTTTAATGTGAAAACAAAATACAAATTCCTTTCTTTTACAATGTAATAAAGGGCTTAAATCTAAAGGGAATTGAAGGGATTAAATCGAGAATATTTAAATTCCAGTTAGGTTCATCCGCCATTTTGAAATTGTGTCGAGACTACTTTTACAAAGACACCACTGCGAAAGGCACGATTTCATCTTTTCACATGTGAAGATATGATGTTTTCATTGGTGTTTATATAATAAATAGCAGAATGTTTTGGGTGTGGTAAATCTGGTTGCATTGTAAGACATTTGGATGACCCCAGTTCATACATATAAGCTGTAAGTTGCTAATGTGCTAGCCAAACCGAATTTTTGTGAAACATCGGCTAGTTGGCTTTTACTGTATTACAGTGGTTACCATTAACACGTGACCAATCACATTCCAGATGGTCAAACTTGATTTTGGACATTAATCAAAGGAAAGCCGTTAACATTGTTTTATAAATTGCAACTTGATTTTGAATAATTTTACCAGAAAAGAAAAGGTAAAAATTTTATAACAAACAAATTTGAAGTGAGTTAAAGTTTTAAAGAGATTTCATTCAACATGATCAAAAAACTGGCACTGCATGTAGTGGCTTTACGATCTGCCTATTATTCATGCATTACAGAGTAGGGTGAGATAAAAATGAAAAAAGCAGCTAATGTAAAGCTGTAAGCTAAAGCTGTTACATTAGCTTACTAGCCCAGAGCTCTGAGGAGCTAGCCCAAAAGTAAATAATAATTTATTCAGGGTACACAATTGCGACCAACTGGTCACCAAGGTGACTAAATATCAAGTATTGGCGACCAAAAATTTAGAACTGTTCACCAGGAGGTGACTTTTTAAAGTATTGTTGTTGCTTTCCAATTATATTTAACTTATGAATAACAAAGGATCATGAATTTGATAATCCTTCAATTTCTATTGTTCACCTTTGATATTTTCTTACAGTTTTAAAATGTTCCTAATATTCACTTTTGTTCGGGAATTGTCTGCTACACAAACTTCTTTCTCAACTTAATGATGAAAAAAAGGTAACAAATCTTTCTTGCCTGTCAGGCAAACTGCAATAAAAATACACTAGCCCAACAGGTCACTCCACTAGTCCTGGTCTTTCGGACAGCACTTTTGTCGCGCCCTGCAGAGCGTAACATTGACAGCACCACAAAAAGATATTTTCCTTGTTCACTTTCTTCATTTCCCTGCCCAGCTTCAAAACAATATTGCATGTGTATGATAATGACAGCTGCAACACTTAATTTGCAACATTATTGTTATTATTAGGATTCTAGGCTTGATGCAGTGCAAGACATTTCATTGACCAGTGCAGGTTCAAAAAAGTATGGCACTTCTCTAAACCACCTGTTAAACTTCAAGTATGCCCCAAGGGAAAAGCCAGTCATCTATCGTTCAAGAAACATCGCCAAAAAATACACTCCTTTCAACAAAGAACAGTTTATTCAAGCCAAGTGAGTAACCTTCTGTTTCAATCAAGTCTTTTAGAAGACATAGGTTTCTACTTAAATCATTACATATCTGACAGGTTTTTTGCATAACTCTGGCTCAAATTGGAGATCTCTCTCATTTAGGCACTTTTTGAAAGATTTCTTCCTTCTGCGTGAGTTAGTTATAAAGACATCTTTTCTCGTAAAGAAGGATGTTACAAATGTTAGAAGGACCATGGTCCCATCACGGACAGTTTCAGGCATTTAAGGTGTCAATGGGTTATTAAGGGCATACATGACTGCTAATATGAAGGTATTGGTACATGTATCTTCACTTTTGACAATAAAGATATATATGTTATTTACCGACCAAGGCCGGTAAATAACTTATTTATTTTTTTCCTGCTTCAATTCTGCGATTTGCCGAGAAAATGTTGATATACTTGTACAGCTTTTCAAGAAATGTCTTTACGCGCCGCGTAAAGCACAACTGACACAATGCGTGCAAAAAGTAACTCGGTATAAATCTTTTTCATTCAGAAACCGAAAAAAACTTACTTTGGAAAGTGAACTGATTTCTATCAGTTTATTTCTCTCGGTAGAATAAACGGCTGTTGTGTTTGCCTGCGGTGAGGATAGAGAAATGTTCTTACGTACAGCGAAGCCGTGGAAAGCTGAAGATTAACTTTAAAACCTTTTCAAATTTTTCTACAAATGGAAAGTCGAGCGCATTCACAGCAGTGCGAAAGCTCAAACTGAGCTATTCTTATTTAAAAATCATATCTTCTTGAATGAAAACTTACAGAATTTAGATAAAAGAAGGCAAAAACTGTGGAATATAAGCATACTAACCGAGCAATGTAGTTAAAGTACGAATTATCTCGTAAAATCGCGAAAATGCGTATAAATTAACTGAAAACAACCCGTACAAAACTACAATGACAAATTTAGGCAACACTTTTCAATGAAATTTCACAGAATCTCGATTAGAAGAAAAAGAAAAACGGAAAAATAAGAACACTTAAATCAAATACAGTCAAACCTTTGTAAACAAGCGCTAGATTGTCTAATCACAGTAATTTTTTAAGCCACAAATGTCGCTTTGCAAAAAAACAACAACAAACGCCGAACAAACTATAAAATCAACAAACTTGTACTCGCCTTTTCAAGGAATAACATTGGCCTTTAATTTTACGGCTGATTTCTCTATCCACTTAGTTTAATCTCTCTTTCTTCATTGAGTCTTTTTGATACCTCGTTGAAGCGTTAAGATCTTTAGCGTGTTTTCGGATCTTGGTCAGCCGATGTCATCTATTCATGGTGAAACTTTGCTGGTTTTCTTCATTGTTTTCTTCATTTATGTCGTTAAATATTTTATCTAGCTAATAAAATTGGCTTTCGCTTTGGTAGCTTTCGTCTGGGTCAATAATACCAGGCTCACAAGCTTAAAACAACGGAGTCACAAATTATCATGATTGTTCAACTACGCAACCCAGGCGGAATCATTGAGTGAGCGGGCAAGATTGTAAATTTCCGCCCGCTCCCGGAACCAATCATATTGCAGGATTCGCAGAATTCCGCCCGCTCGCGCTCTGAGAAAAAAATAAAACATTGATATCTTCACCTGTGTAGAGATATGATTTTTTCCTACAATGTAAGTGGAAGAAATCCTAGTTGCATTTCTTGTAAGTTTATTTGATAAAACAGTTTGTATATGTTGTAGTTAGTTTTTTATCTTAGGTAATTTTTATTTTTCCATTGTTTTTGGGTATGGTAATATATGCTAATGAATTTGAAACAAAGGAAAAACAAAAAATACCTGAAATAAAAAAATTAACTGAAACATATACACTTCTTTTATCTTGTTAGCTTTCAGTTTGTGGTTTGTGACTCTGGTGATTATACAGTTCATGCCATGGATCCTGATGTACTCGTGGAGTGGGATTTAATTGAACAAGTGGTGAGTTTAGCAAACACTTTTCCAGTAAACATGATGCTGTGCACAGCTTGAATGCACTTCCCATACAAATGCGAAAATGTGTAAAATGCAAAACCTGCCAGAATTAAAATCTCAAAGCAATAGACAGCGAATGCAATTATATCAAACGGTCCTATCCATCCACTAACATCTTACATGACCTACAAAACTTGTATGCTTCGTACACTGTATTGAATTCTTTATTCTTCTTCTCAAGTCAACACACACACACAGATATTTTGCCGTCACCTTGAATTCTGAATTCAAGAGGCATATATAGAATAACTGGCATGATTTAAGGACTACAGCTGTAGTCATCAATTAGTCAGTCCGCCATTCAGCCATACAGTTAGTATCAGAGACTTAGAAGCTGATAGTAATTTTGATATTATCTGCTAGCCATTCACAAGTGAAATTTTTTATATGCTGCTTTGTTTCAGCGAATCTTCAGCCATGAAGTACCATCATGTCCAATCTGTTTATACCCCCCTGTGGCAGGTATGTTTGGATTACTAAAGTCAGTTGCTCAGTGGGCAAATTTTAAAATAACTCCTTCATAACCAATACTTGTGTTAGCCTGTGTAGCAGGTATCTGGGAGAAGGAAACTGAGGAGAGAGGGAAAGGACACCTGCAATAAACAGGGCCTCTGATATTACGCGATGGTGCAATTTCGCATAATCGGCCTCAAATCGCATCCGATCGCATAATTCACGAAAAATCGCATAATTCGTAGAAAATCACACAAAATCGCATAATGTGAACAAACCACACGATACACTATCGCTTTAACTGAGAAACTTAAGCTAATATTTGTTTTTTTCTATTGAATTATCCTGTATCAAATAAACAAACCGCCACTTTCGATCGAAACTGCGTTCGTTCTTGGCCACAACAAGCTTGGTAACCGTGTAAATTTCTTGAGCAAATGTTTTATTTAGCCTGGTTACTAAGGTTAACCAAGATGGCCGCTCGTTTACAGACTCTTTACTTGGATTCTGTCGTTCGTTTTGGATGTTCCTTCATAGCTAAAAGCTTCAAAATGTCCCACAAAGATAGCGAGCAGCGTTTTAAAACAGGTATTTTCGTTTTCTTCCTCTGAAACCTGGTAAAACATGCATAAAAAAGTTACAGAAAAAATCACATAATTTGCATATTTTTCTGCATAATAGTCCTTGCTTATCGCATAATTTAAATTTTTTATCGCGTAATATCAGAGGCCCTGAATAAAGACCCCATTTGTTCATTTCTGCCGCAAAATTCTGATTGGCTAATTTGCATAGGGCGGTACACATAGTAAATTCCCGCATGAAGTCATCCATGAGTAAAAGCGCGTGCCAGTTTCTGATTAATGCACATATTGACAGTTGCCATAGTTTGATTATAAGGAAATCACTGGGCATAATGCAAATGGCCCGGTTCTTATAGCAGGCTTTCCTTCCCTTCTCCCCTTCTCTTTTTCACGCCCTCTCCAACTTCCCTGTTTACACTTGCCATTTATATAGGCTATACTTGTGTTAGAATTGGTTTCTCTTAGTGGTGAAAATGAATTTGAGCCACACCACAAAACAAGATTCTGGCACCTTTCAAGGGCTTTAATAAGGGAGTACCCCCTTAACCCCCCCCCCCCCCCCCCCAAACCCTACCACAGGTGATGCACACATTTGAGTTTATTCTTAAAGCTGTAGCTCAGTCCTTACAAAAGCAATGAAGGACCAACATTCTTAAGTATTGTCTGGTGCAAGTAACTCAACTCTACATGTACCATTCTCTGTGTTTATAGCCAAGATAACTCGCTGTGGTCACATCTACTGCTGGTCCTGTATTCTCCATTACTTAAGTCTGGTGAGTGTGGATCTATTATTATTGGGCTCAAGATTGCCTTTGATTTTCAAGGAGGATTTGATCATTCATTTAGAGTGTTGTAGTGACAGATAATGAAAGTTGCCTTTAAGTGTTCAATAACTTTTCACATAGGTTCTAGAAATAACAAAGCACAGCTGTAGACAGTTATATAAGTTCAAACAGACATCAGAAAAGCTCCAGCAGCCATCATGTAGAGTAATCACTTCCATATCACTTGAATGAAATATAGAGTTCAACAGGGCATCAAGTTACTTGAGCTTGATTTATATACCAACCTCTATTTACTATGGTACTATACTTTTTCAGAGCTGTGTTGATACAATACTTTTCATTATTTATTTTTTTAATAGAGTGGTAAATCATGGCATAAGTGTCCTATTTGTTATGAGGCTGTACACAAGAAGGATCTTAAGAGGTACATCATAAGTTTGATGACAGTACAGTGTATAGAGACTGTTGTTAATAGAAACACTTTTAAGAAAAACATTGTCCCAGAATGACCTGCTTTCAAGACTATTCACTTCTGTTTGAATAATTGAATGTTAAATAACTAAAACTTGTCTGTTAAAAGTGACAATTTTCCTGGGTTTTTGTTGTAGGAATTTTACCATTATTTTCCCAATGTGGACCTCGCGTTACTTCAGTAACATCTACATAATGTTCATTTACGCTGTTCATGAAGTTATTTTTGTAGAAATGTTATGATCAAATGAAATAATACATGTATATTCATGTCCTCTATCTTTGTTTATTTAGTGTTGTTGCTCTGGAGTCACACCAATATTCAGCAGGAGACACTATTAAAATGAGGCTGATGAAACGAGCTAAGGTATAAGTGGCAAGTGAACCTATGGTGATTGTGCCTTTTTTGTGTTGTGAATGGTTATCAAATCTTCAAACATGATCAGAAATGGTAATGGTAATGTTGTGGATAAGAGGACATAGATACATGTCCTCTTTTACAATATTTTGCAGTAGGCTCGGACATCAGCATACAAAGGGTGCCACTGGCTGCCGCTATCAGTCCATTTATGAGCCTACTGAAGATAGACCACAACACCAGGGACTACGTCCCCTGCTCTTTTCGCAAATCATCACCATCCATCCTTATTAGTGCCATGCAACGCATAAGGCCTTCACAGTTTTTCTCTGGCAGTGCATACTGTATGATCTTGTGCTACCTTTCTGACTTCTTTCCACAACAGATTTATATTGCCTGTATTTTTTTACCAGCTGATCTTCTTCAATATATTAATTTTTGGCCTCTCCCATTGTCTTTTCCCTTCAGGTGTCCAAAATGGAACTTCTGTCGACAAACATTGCCACTTTCCTTTCTTAGAATATGTCCAGTCCATCTCAATATCTTTGTTTTAAGAAAGGAAAGTGGCAATGTTTGCACAGAAGCTCTATTCTGGACTCCAGAAGGTATGACATAATAACAACAATGAAAACTTGTGTATTTTGTATTCTTCTAGAATTCTGTGCTAGTTATTCCAAAAGCCCAGTGGCATGACAGGGAATTCAAGCCCTTTGGAATTAATGGTATGGGACATTTTTCATTTCAGAAATTAATACAATCATGATTTTAGTTATAGTAGCTTTTGTTTCCAACTCAGGCATTTCATTTAAATCTATTTTCACTTACACAGATGAAGAGGATACACGTTATGCAAAACTTTTACTGGCTTCACGGGAGGAGGTGTTAAAACAGGTGAATAACTTGGGGTTTGATGTGCAGTATTATGTGATTTTGCATATAAATTGAAAGCTCTTTACTTGTATGGCCAGAAAACATTGGCTTTTCTTGTTGGCAGTTTACATAGGCAATTTCAAATTGAGCTTAAAATTGCCAGTTAAATCACTGCTAAAAAAGCAAATAAATAAATAAATAAATAATTGTATGATAATAATACCTTTGACAGTGGGCCTTCAAGCCAGGCTGTGTTCTCAGGGCTCGAGACTAACTCTTTAGGTTACTAGCCTAGTGACTAGTGACAGGTTTGAATTCACTAGCCACAATAGTTTTTTACTAGCCTGAATTGTACAGGGGGTGGAGGTTGGAATTGGGGTGGGGACAATAACGTGTCATACTGATTAAGACAAAATCTACGATATTGAAAACACAACTTGATCAGTTTTACTAACACCTTACGAACGTCCTAATGTGCAGAGAAACATCAAGAAGATAAGACTAACACCTTATGAATGTTCTAACGTACAGAAAAACATTGAGATATCTGTTTACAGTCTTAATTTCAGTTTTTGTTCTCAATTTGCTTTTGCCATTTATCAGAAATAATTTTCAGTTTGGTATCATCTGGTGCTTCAGTTACGATTCTCACTAGCCCAAATGGCTAGTGAAAGCAAAAATCCACTAGCCAAAACTGAATTTTTACTAGACTTTGGCTAGTTGGCTATCGTTAGTCTCGAGCCCTGGTTCTAACAGCATGGTTGGTACAATCTTGAAAAGGTCTTCAATTTTAGCAGTCATCTTGAAAAGTCCTTAAGGACTTTTGGTTAAGGTCCTTTAAAAGTACTTGTTTTCTTTATTAGCTCTTGAAAAGTCCTTGAAATTTAGGACTTTGTGTACGCCCTATCACTTTTCTGATAAATTAAATGATTTTGCTACGATCAAAATTGGCCACCAGCGACTTTTAAAATCCGAAAATAACGCGAAAATGTCGGCATAATACGTGAATGCGTACATGAAGCAAAATTGTAATCTTTGCCTCAATTTCATGCACCAAGGGACAAAGAGTTTCGATTTCGTAAACAAAACGTAGTCCTTGAAAACTATTTTTTGTCCTTGAAAAGTCCTTGAAAAGTCCTTGAATTTTATTTGTCTGAAGTTGTACGAACCATGTGACAGTTATCATAGAGAGCCCAAAGGGAGTCCATGCAACTACAGTATATAATTTACGGTGCCCAGCAAATAAGCTGCATGTGTGTGAAAAAAACTCAGTTTTTCTTATTGCCCTAAGACAATAGTTAGATGCCTGTGCCACCCAGGCACTGCTAGAGCACAGCCGTGTTTAAAGTCTTCTCTTGGTTTTGGGTCGTTATTTCACTCACCAGTTATGTGTTTGAATATGATTGCAGATTGTTGCTCCAGAAGAGACAGCACTGAGAACTCAGTTCATGGAAGCTAAGAGTGAACAGGTATACAAAATAACATGGCAACAAGCATTCAGGTGCATGCTCAGGTTGCATTCACATTGAAATTCACATTAGAATGGTGCGATAAAAGTTTTCTTCTGCCAATATTGTTGCATCATGTTTTCCCAACCCTTTGTGCCCTCCTTTTCACTTACTGTTTTTTGAAAATGACTGGTGCCTAGGGGCAGATCCAGGAAATTCAGAAACCGGGAGCTGAGGGCTGTAGCAGTAGCAGTGAGAGCACCATCTGTTGGTCTTTCATGGGACTCATGGCTGGGGTTGCATGGATTGCCAGCCGTGGGAGTGGTGCCCAGTCTAGGTTTGGCTGGTCAACAGTGGAAGCCCCTAGATATCCCAGTCACCTACCTCCATATAATGATAATGAGCTGTATTAATGAAAGACTTACTGATATTTCATTTTTACTTATTCTCCAACAGTCAGAGGAAGTCTGTTACATTGAAGTGGCAATAAATGCAATCAAGGTGAGAGTCAGTTTTTAAGTAATTTGCCTTTGAAAAATGTTTGTTAATATTGTTCTTTAGACTGTACTGTGTATCAGTTGCCTTGCAGTGGCAGTTCCAGGGGAGGGGCAGGGCGGGACCTAATCTTACCAAAACAATAATACCCAAAGGGCAAAAATTTTCATTCTGGACCCCCCCCCCCCGACCCCATTTTCCCTTCCCCCCCCCCCCCAATCACTCCCCCCAACCCCTTACTTATGTCAATTACTGTGTAACAGTTTTACTAGTTGTTGCCAGTTTGATTGCTAATATTATGCTGAAATATGTGGCCTCTCATTGCAGAACAAATTCTCAATATTGGCCATGCATTGTTTTACTAACACAATGATATTGCTGTTTTGTCAGGCACGTAAGGAGAGTTTGAGTGAATCAAAAGAAGTTGAAGAAGAAGTGAGGAGTCTCGTGGAAAGTAAGTGTTTCTTTATTTCTGCAATTTTGACCATTTTTGGAGTTCCATATTATTAATATATACATGAATTAAGGTTACAGTGTACCTTCAGACCGAAAATTTATTGAAAATTTTTTTTTGGCGTTAAAATAAAGTTTACAGAATGAACTTTCATCCAAAAAACAAAGTATCGAAAAATAGTGAAAATTGACGGAGAAATGAAGGTATAACTTTTGTGGGCGGAGTTTGTTTATTAGGCGATATGTTTTTTTAAGCGCCGTTTTCTCAAAGTTAATTTTTCGCTTGTTGGGGACACTTTAAAGAGCTACAACTCAAAGGGAATTTGTTCGATTTTCCTTAAATTTGGACAAAAGCTAGGCTAACATATAATCAACAAAAACGTGTTGGCGAATTTCTTAATTCCGAAAACTTTTTCGTCAAGAGCCATTTCCGTGCGATCATTCCAATTTTTTTTCTTCCCTTTTCGAAAATATTCTGTAACTTTTCACTGCAATTGAATATGGAAAATCGCCGACACGTTTTTTTAGCGCTTCGTGTCCGGAAACTCGAGAACAAATCAAATTAGCAAAATATAATAATCGCTTTGAGTTATAGCGTTTTAAAGCTGATTCGGACGTTCGAATTTAGACGTCGTAAAAAATTCGACAATTCATTTTATTACCAAATGGTTTCCATATTTAGATAGCCCGCTCTATAAGCTTTAATTTGATATCTGGGTTTAGGTATATTAAGTGTAATCTTAAGACGCTAGAGCTGTTATACTGGAGACACCCCCGAAGGTACACTGTAACCTTAACTTGGGGACCCTTGTAAAAGCCTGAAAGGGTTTGCTATCCCCCTCAACTACGATGTATGTAATATGGTAACTTGACACTATCAATAAAATGATTATTATTATTATTATTATTATTATTATTATTATTATTATTATTATTATTATGCCTTGTTTATTATTAGCAATTCATTTATGTATTGTATTAATATATTTGTCATGGCAGGAAGTTAAAAGTGAATGAGAGGCCAAGCCATCATTATTTATTAATAATTTTAATTAATCTAAGTTTGACTTTGTTTGGCAAATCATCCTTGAGAGCCTAATAAATGCTGTGTTGAATTCATAACTTTGTGATGTCTATTCATTGTTTATCATTTTGATCTTACGCACCCAGGTGTTACATTTGATGAAGATGATGATCACAAGAATGGTGGTCATGAAATTACCAGCTGGAAAGTGCTCTCTCCAGATGCTATACAGGTACACTGAATAATAATCCTTCTTCCAAGCTGCTAAGCGGTACTTTCCTGTGGTACTGTTTATTATGCGGTACAAGGTGGTTCTAACTTTTGAGTCTGTGGATGAAATCCTAAAGTGTGACCATTCATTCAAATAAAAGCTATTGAGCAGTACTTTCCTGTGGTACTGTTTATTATGCTGTACAAGGTGGTTCTAACTTTTGAGGCTGTGGATGAAATCTTAAAGTGTGACCATTCAAATGAAAGCTATTGAGCAGTACTTTCTTGTGGTGCTGTTTATTATGCTGTACAAGGTGATTCTAACTTTTGAGTCTGTGGATGAAATCCTAAAGGGTGACCATTCAAATGAAAGCCATTGAGCAGTACTTTACTGTGATATTGTGTATTATGCTGTACAAGTTGGTTCTAACGTTTGAGTCTGTGGATGAAATCCTAAAGTGTGACCATTCAAGTGTTTAGCTACTGAGCAGTACTTTCCTGTGGTACTGTTTATTATGTTGTACAAGGTGATTCTAACTTTTGAGTCTGTGGATGAAATCCTAAAGTGTGACCATTCAAATGAAAGCTGTATCACCCTGATTTGTAATAAACAACAGGATTTGTAATATCAACCGGATTTGTAATAAAAATTAACGTGATATATAATAACAACAGGATTTGTAATAAAAATCAACCTAATATGTAATAAAATAACTCACCGGATTTGTAACTAACTTTCAACCGGATGTGTAATAACATACTTAACCGGATTTGTAATAACCTATCAACAGGATTTGTAATAACGCTGCGAAAGGTGAGTCACTTATTTTTATACTGTCTTGATGTGCATTTCTTAAAGATACTCTCTGATTCTCCCACTAAAGGAAGGGTTTGGATATTCCAAAAAGTTAGGGATCGAAAAGGCCAATTTGAGAGGAGTTTAGGGGAGAGGGTATGGGGTTAATATATTCTACATCTGTCTACACATATGACCTCTGACATTCAACCCAAAAAGGAAGGCACTCGCTACATAACGAGGTTTATTATAAAAGTATTAGATTTACTCACACAAAAGCAGTGATGTAAAAATCGTCTTTCTATAGCAAGAAACATTCTCATTGGTCAAACGTTTTTTCACTGTGAAAAAATATCATACATCATACATGGCTTCTGATGATACGACCATGCAATGGGATCGCTTCGTTTTCCGGCCACTGCAGTGTCAGCCGTGCTTGGTTTACGGTTCCCGGCTTAGCTGTAAGATTTAAAAGCAGACATTACGATTTCATAAATACAACTTGCATCGTTCTACAAGTAACGAAGGACATGATAAAAAATATGTGGCTCTAAATAACAAAACTTCTTGGATTCAATGAAAAGTGAAAAGCTCAGGACAGCCCTTCAAGATAACGACTCAGTCAACACAAACACTTCCTCAGCGGATCCAAACAATATAAAAAGAAAATTCCAGGACCAGAGTTCTTATCTAGTAGATAAATTCCTAATTGCAAGTGGATAAGTATTAAAGAGACCACTTTCGTTATCCCCCGGATAGTGATTTTGACACTTGATAGCACTCTTCACCTTTAGAACAACTGGGGCCAGATTTTGCTTTTATTTCGTATAATTCGTAATCATGATAACAAGTTTTACTCATAGTAATCTGCCGAACATAAAAATACTATATATGTGTTTCGCGTTTGCACTTCCAATGTTGCGTTTTATATCAGAACGATCACTTTTGCTTATATTAAAACAAACTATAAAGCATTTTCGTTATTCTTGTTGGCAGTCAGAAAATTACCAAGAATTTTATTTCAGCCCCTTACTCACCTCCCCCCGCTCCCTTTGGAAATTTCCAAAGCCATCCTTAGAGGAGGGTGTGAATGGGGTTAAACGACTAGCGACAAAGGGCGAAAAATATTACTGACTACCGACAAAACGAGAATAAAATTACCGACTAGCGACAAATAAATTCTAACCGACAACCGACATGGTCCGACGTTATAGGGATGTTTGTATTCAGAAAGAAGAGCATTTTGAATTTATTTTTAGCGCAGGAAATGTCCAGATCCTTTGGTGGGCTCCATTTCACCAGACGTAACCACATTAATTCCAAATTTCGTCAATTATAGAATTTCCTGTCTTCAAATTACTTTAAAGCCCAGGGATCCTTCTTTTCGGAGAGCAACGGCGGGCTTATTTCTAGTATAGCAGCTCGTAAGCGAGCCGACGAGACGCCCTGCTGTTGTGTCATGATTCTGATACTTTTGCCTAAACTTTTGCCTGCTTTTGAGACGTCTATATAAAGGGGATGGACAGGCTATTCAAGAAGGTGATGGACGTTAACCCCCAATTTCTAGATGATCTGCTGCTCGAAACGTTGCTCACAACAGAAGTGGAAAATTTGCATGGCAGCAAAATGTTTGGCAAAAAAAAAACAAAGAAACCCCACAGTAAAGCCACGAGAGCCGTTGAATAATAAGTGTAATAAGTGTTTGTGGACGTCTTGGGAAAAAAAATACTTCCGTAGCTAACAAAATTACGTATCCAAAGGCTAAAGTGGGCATTTCACTCTTGTCAAATTTACCTCTCTTGATTTACTTCGATGCCCTGTAATCGACAGGAAAACAAATTCACATCTAGAATAAAAGCTTTGGTGATTTTCTCGGTATACTAGATTTGCAAATAAAAGTGGGGTAGACGATCACGTTGCTAAAAAACAGAGTTAACTAGGTTTAAGTGCCATCAAGAGAAAATAATTGTCCAATTATAATCTCTTGGTGCAATCAAATAATGAATTATTACAAGTTTTACACTTCTTCTAGAGTTTAAAGTCTTAAAACTGCGCAAATTACATAACAAATGTGAACAATTAACTTGCATGATCTTGCATTTTTAATTATTAACTGGGATTTACCGACAACCGACAAAGGTCGAAAATTTTAGCCGACAACCGACAAAGTAATGAAATTTTAACCGACAACCGACATGTGGACCCCCCATTCAGACCCTCTTAGAGGTAGGTAAGGGTATTCATATTTTATTGGAAACGCACATCAAAGTATCACTCACCTTTCGCAGCGTTATTACAAATCCTGTTAATAGGTTATTACAAATCCGGTTAAGTATGTTATTACAAATTTGGTTGAAAGTTAGTTACAAATCCGGTGAGTTATTTTATTACATATTAGGTTGATTTTTATTACAAATCCTGTTGTTATTACATATCAGGTTGATTTTTATTACAAATCCGGTTGATATTACAAATCCTGTTGTTTATTACAAAGGTGATTCTAACTTTTGAGTCTGTGGATGAAATCCTAAAGGGTGACCATTCAAATGAAAGCCATTGAGCAGTACTTTACTGTGATATTGTGTATTATGCTGTACAAGTTGGTTCTAACTTTTGAGTCTGTGAATGAAATCCTAAAGTGTGACCATTCAAATGAAAGCTACTGAGCAGTACTTTCCTGTGGTACTGTTTATTATGCTGTACAAGGTGATTCTAATTTTTGAGTCTGGATAAAATCCTAAAGGGTGACCATTCAAATGAAAGCTACTGAGCAGTACTTTCCTGTGGTACTGTTTATTATGCTGTTCAAGGTGGTTCTAACTTTTGAGTCTGTGAATGAAATCCTAAAGTGTGACCATTCAAATGAAAGCTACTGAGCAGTACTTTCCTGTAGGACTGTTTATTATGCTGTACAAGGTGGTTCTAACTTTTGAGGCTGTGGATGAAATCTTAAAGTGTGACCATTCAAATGAAAGCTATTGAGCAGTACTTTCTTGTGGTGCTGTTTATTATGCTGTACAAGGTGATTCTAACTTTTGAGTCTGTGGATGAAATCCTAAAGGGTACTTTCCTGTGGTACTGTTTATTATGTTGTACAAGGTGATTCTAACTTTTGAGTCTGTGGATGAAATCCTAAAGTGTGACCATTCAAATGAAAGCTACTGAGCAGTACTTTCCTGTGGTACTGTTTATTATGCTATACAAGGTGATTCTAACTTTTGAGTCTGTGGATGAAATCCTAAAGTGTGACCATTCAAATGAAAGCTACTGAGCAGTACTTTCCTGTGGTACTGTTTATTATGTTGTACAAGGTGATACTATCTTTTGAGTCTGTGGATGAAATCTTAAAGTGTGACCATTCAAATGAAAGCTATTGAGCAGTACTTTCTTGTGGTGCTGTTTATTATGCTGTACAAGGTGATTCTAACTTTTGAGTCTGTGGATGAAATCCTAAAGTGTGACCATTCAAATGAAAGCTACTGAGCAGTACTTTCCTGTGGTACTGTTTATTATGCTGTACAAGGTGATTCTAATTTTTGAGTCTGGATGAAATCCTAAAGGGTGACCATTCAAATGAAAGCTACTGAGCAGTACTTTCCTGTGGTACTGTTTATTATGCTGTTCAAGGTGGTTCTAACTTTTGAGTCTGTGAATGAAATCCTAAAGTGTGACCATTCAAATGAAAGCTACTGAGCAGTACTTTCCTGTAGGACTGTTCATTATACTGTACAAGGTGGTTCTAACTTTTGAGCCTGTGGATAAAATCTTACAGTGTGACCATTCAAATAAAAGCTTTTTTACTTTCCTTTGGTCTTCTTCATTATTTTTCAAAACGAAACTTTTTCAAGAATTTTGAAGTTGGTCCCTATTGAGGATCGTCAAAGGATTACCTATATTCCTAACAATTCACTTTATCCTGTTGCATAGGGTGTGGGTGACTATGAAGCAGCATTCTCTGATGATGAAGAAGGAGCTAATAGTGAAGAACAAGGCTCTGCAGACTTTGCATCAGCATGTGCTATTCCCACTACTACACTGGAAGACACAGATGCAGGAGAGGATGATTCACCGGGCTCTAATCAGCGCACTAGTGAAAGTTCAGCAGGGGATTCAGGTTCCGAGTCTGCATCAAGACCTTTCTCACCTCCTCCTGTATCAACACAGTATTACTACTTTTATCAAGGCAAGCTCAAAATGTGTCTGCTTTCATTGCTTTAGGGTTTACAAAACTACAGTTGACTCTCTTGTATTAGATGGATGCCTATGGGACAGGGGTTTCAATAGAAGCCGGCTACCGGGGGTGTACCGCCGCCTACTTCGCCTCTCACCCCCGGTTACAAGACTGCCCTAGTGGAATGGGGACTTATGGTCCCTTATCTGTCACAGCCGCCTATTATACCTTGGCCAGCTGCCTACTTCAATTCTTATTAAAACCCGATGGGAGGCCGCGTACGAGAGTGTGTAGATGTGGTATGTGACTGAAATATTTTTAATGGGATTTCCAACAATGTTTGTTGAAGGTAGATAGTTGATTACAAGAGAGTCTAAATACAATGTTTGACTGAGGATTGTTTCAAGCAGGCTTTCATTAACTGAGATGGTCAATGAAGAAAGGTGGTGGGTTACAAGTCTGGTGGCTTGGAGAGAATCATTAATTCCAAACCTTCCGATTGGAGCTTGAGTATGAAAATGAGAACAACAAACCAATCACATCTCTCCGAGAACTCGTACTCCTTCCTGTCATTAATTGAAGGGGTGAGTGGAATAAAGCCCTAAGTGACTTCTGATCAACTGTTAGATTTTCCTTCCAATTTGTCTTGTATATGCTCATGTAACAAAGGGAGAATTTGGTTTCAGATCAGGGGTCACTTAGGGCCTTATTTCAGTTTGGGATAAGGCCCTAAGTGACTCCTGATCTAAAGCCAAATTCTCCCTTTGTTACATGAGCATTTACAAGACAGACTGTAAGGAGAATCTAGCAGTACATCAGAATTCACTTGGGGTTTTATTCCACTGACCCCTTCAATTAGTGGATGAGGAGATCGAAGGAATAAAATTGGTGTGGTTATTGATTAGAGTGGGTTTACATTGAGTGTCAATGAAACCAAACCCATAGTCATTACCCTGACCAGTCACAGCAGACACACAATCCAATAACCAATCAGAACTCAAAGCAAATACATGTAGCTGGCCCCATTCCAAGCAAAGGAAAATGATTGGTTTTGGTATTACTTCTGATTGATTGAGAAAATGGCGCAATATTTTTTTAGCCAATCACAAAGCGTAGCAATGCAGAACCAAAGCAATGTGAAAAGTAATTTTGCAATTGTAGCAAAATTACTTTTGACACTCAGTTGACACCACTATATAATGCACACATACAATGTAGTAAGTTTTCTTCACTTTTACTCGATCTCATTTTCGTAGTCCCATACAAATTAAACTAAACTAACTCATTTTTACTAACATCAAAATAAATAATTTGCTTTTACAGCTGATGATGGTCAAAATGTATTCTTGAGCTCCCTGAATGCTCGTTGCTTGATAAAGGTGAACAATACTTTTTTAAATTCTAAACAACTCATTGACAAATCTTTTCCTTTAACTTTTCTCTGTTAAGGTTGATAGGATATTTTTGTGTTTTACTTGCAGGAGTATGGAAGGTTGGAGAATTGTCCAGAATTCATTACAGCCCAGATTCTTGAGATGGATGCCTTGTCGCAAAGTGAGGTCAGTCAAGAATTTTGAGTGAAATTTTTAGGGAAATTTTAACTATCTTGTAAATAGTTATTATCTTAATTTATCTTGTACATAGTTTTGATATATTGTAACTTCTTTTAGGTGTCCCCAATTGCCCGTTCCGAAGTTCAAAAAGGGACTGGGCCCTACTTTACACATTGTTCAAATTACGTCATATCAAAAATGAATTGCACCATCAGAAAGATTGCATGAAAATTAGTAAGTTTACCAAATTTGGTTATGTTTCATTGCATAGTAACCAGGCTGTGAGCTGTCAAAGGTCGTCCAAATCCCATACAAATGTCTCTAATTCAGAGATGGCGTCCCCCAAATCCATACAAAGTCTCTAATTTTTTCTGATTTTTGAAAGCCTCCCACATGGTTGCCATTTAATGAAACAGCCCCAAATTTTGTACACTGACTAATTTTAATATGATCTTTCTTGTGATAGGCTCCAATTTTTAATTAAATCAAAATTAAAAACCTCGTCCCCAGGCTCCTTTTGAACTTCGGAACGGGCAATTAGCAGCAATACTAAATCTTGTTGACACATCAATAAAGTTATGATGATGATGATGATGATGATGAGTAACAACCTTTATTCTTGAGATCCCATATTTCCCTGCCTGACCAATCGGCCTAATAATCGATGAAAATCAATATCAGTTGATGCCAATTAATTGATTGATATTGGGAACATGATCTATTGAATAGCTGGTCCTTGGTCCATTAATGTCTGTCTTACAGATTTGACTATGTTCTGTTTGAGTATTATTTCACGTTTTATTCTTTTACTGTCCAGGCTCTTCGTAAACAGTATCGCTACCTAAGTCATCTTCCACTGACTTGCGAGTTTGTCATCTGTGAACTGGAGATCAAGCCACCCATTGTTTCACGGGAAACGCTCAATTTCTTCAGAGGTTAGCCCCATGTTTGAAAAAATTAAGTTGTATGTACTGCTGTACACGAGAGGTCGGTTTTAGATGTTAATTCAAAAAAGCTGACGTGTTTGTTGTCAATTTCTTTTCCTTTTTTCTAACCTTGTAAGAGGGAAGGGGGTGCATTTCGTAATCTGAATTTCAAACCTTGTTATTTTGCAATTTCGCAAGTTTAGCTAAGTTTGTGTGTTGCTGTCAGATTTTCATGCACTATCATGCTACAATTTCACGGAATCTTTTTTTTAACTTTTTCCATACATTTTAAAATTTGGAAGAAATGTATCTACAAAGTGAAAAAAAATTGTTTCTCGGATTTTAATCATTTGTGGCTTGTCAGAATTGACCCTAACAGAGCCTCATAACTGTGATAACTATTTTTGAAATGGCATAGTTAAACGTCCTTGTGTACATAAGGAGAAGAAAGAAAACAGGAGTAAAATTTGGTTACATCTTTCCATACTTAACCTTTAAGTTCAAAGACAGCAAAAATCAATATTTCAAGAAAAATCCCAAATTTCATTTTGCAAAATATTGAAAAACAAATGCAGTGGAACCTCGATTTAACGAAGTGCCAAGGGACTGGGGAAATTGGTTCGTTATATCGAGGGTTTGTTATATCGAAAACCTCGTTATAACGAATTTGCGGAAAAAACAACCAAAATGTTCGTTATATCGAGGTACAGTTAATAATTGTTTTGTAACGGTGTTACGTATTTCCGCATCTCAACAAATAACATTTCCACTTTAATGCCTGTATGAAGCTACAGTACACTATAAATATAACTACAGCACTGGAAAACTGTACAGGTTATAACTTTGCCCTATAGCACACACTGTTGGTCTGTTACATATTCATCTTTTGTCGCGCGTTGACATTTATTCGTTATATTGGGGTAGATTTTACGTTTGGACTGCCTTATTGTGTTCTTTAATCTTTAATCATTTGCTCGTAAAACAGTAAAAACTATACTAGGAGATATAAATAAATATAAATATAAAACTGAATATGTAAACATGGATTAATACATCAAAACAATTGTTCATTAAAACGAGGATTTCGTTATATCGAGGTTCTGTTCCATACATTTTACTTGTAATTTTGCCGGGCTAAAGCGGAATATCATTCGTTATTCCGAGGACTTCGTTATACAGAGGTTCGTTAAATCGAGGTTCCACTGTGGCACCATGCAAACGTACTGCCAAAGAGGTTTCATTTGAATGGTCACACCATAGGATTTCGTCCACAAACTCAAAAGTTAAGGCCCTGTCACACTATTGCGTATGAGAGAAACGTATGTGTTGCGTATGAAAATTCATAACATAATTTTCATACGCGCAAAATGCCCTTGAAAATACAGCGTTTGACCAGCGTACTTGACCTATGCGTAACGTACCTCTAGCGTAACTCTCGCGTATTCAGCGTATGCCTAGCGTATAAACCATAAGTCCGAAAACGCACAAAATTTCTAAGCATGCTTAAAAATTTATTTCTGCCTCGCCGTATGCCAGCGTATGCCACCGTATGTGACCGTTCTTGAAATGTATACAACCTATGCCTAACGTACCCCTAGCGTATGTCAGCGTATACGAGCATATGAGTGATATTTTTCATACGCTGGCATACGCTAGTACGATACGCAATAGTGTGACAGGGGCATTAGAACAAATGGTACCATGCAAAAGTACTGCTGAAGAGGTTTCATTTGAATGGTCACACCATAGGATTTCGTCCACAGACTCAAAAGTTAGAACAAGTGGTACCATGCAAAAGTACTGCTGAAGAGGTTTCATTTGAATGGTCACACCATAGGATTTCATCCACAGTCTCAAAAGTTAGAACAAATGGTACCATGCAAAAGTACTGCTGAAGAGGTTTCATTTGAATGGTCACACCATAGGATTTCGTCCACAGACTCAAAAGTTAGAACAAGTGGTACCATGCAAAAGTACTGCTGAAGAGGTTTCATTTGAATGGTCACACCATAGGATTTCATCCACAGACTCAAAAGTTAGAACAAATGGTACCATGCAAAAGTACTGCTGAAGAGGTTTCATTTGAATGGTCACACCATAGGATTTCATCAACAGACTCAAAAGTTAGAACAAATGGTACCATGCAAATTGCTGAAGAGGTTTCATTTGAATGGCCACACCATAGGATTTCATCAACAGACTCAAAAGTTAGAACAAATGGTACCATGCAAAAGTACTACCAAAGAGGTTTCATTTGAATGGTCACACCATAGGATTTCATCAACAGACTCAAAAGTTAGAACTACATTACATGTCTCCATAATTGACTCTGTTAAAAAAGAAATGAAGCCAACCTCGGTCTTGTATTTCTGAATTAAAAAGTAACAAACTGTTATTTCTGTTTGATGTGCAGAGAACATTTTTTTTTCATCTGTGGCCAATTTTATGTTGTTGATTTGTGTATGCGTGTTTTTTTTTTTTAGGAGCATTACAACAACGAAAACAACAACGGCAGAAAAAGTTTAGGATGGAGAAGAGAAGGGAGCAGAAGGCTATTGCCAGTGGTACTTCATCGTACAGCTCGGCTGACAGGTTTGCCAGTAAGTATTGATACAAAATACTTAGAGCGGTTTTCATTTGAGTGTCGAAAAAGTAATTTCGCAATTGCTTTGGTTTTGCATTGCTACGCTTTGTGATTGGCTAAAAAATCTCGCGTCACTTTCTCGACCAATCAGAAGCAAAACTAAAACCAATCGTGACTTGCCTGTACGTGTTTTCCCGCGCTTGGCGCCGGCTGCATGTATTTGCTTCGAGCTCTGATTGGTTCATTGGATTGTTTGCGTCTGTTGTGATTGGTCAGAGTAATTACTTTGATTTTGGTTTTACGACATTCAAATGATAGAGCAGTTTTCAATTGAGTGTGAAAAGTAATTACCCAATTGCTTTGGTTTTGCATTGCTACGCTTTGTGATTGGCTAAAAAATCTCGCGCCACTTTCTCGACCAATCAGAAGTAAAACCAAAACCAATCGTGACTTGCTCGCACGCGTTTTCCCGCGCTTGGCACCGCCGACATGTAATTGCTTCGAGCTCTGATTGGTTCATTGGATTGTTTACGACTGCTGTGATTGGTCAGAGTAATTACTTTGGTTTTGGTTTTACGACACTCAATTGAAAACTGCTCTAACCGCTCTAATATAAGTAATACTGTTCATGCAGTAACCAGGATCACCCAGCGAGGAATGTTTAGGAACACGCTCGGAATGGCTTTTTTCCAGATCATTTTAGTACCTTTAAAGGAAACTATGTCAAAGGTAATGCAGTTTGATCCTTTTGGTTCTTTTGGCTGAATATTTTGGCAGCAGAAAATTGTACGAAAATGACTAATGTCCAACGAATTTACGAGCTGCTTTCTTCTTTTCGAAAATTCTAGCAGACTTTATTTCGTACCCAAAACAACATTTTTAATCCTCTGAAAATGTTACGAAAGTTTCAGGCGACATTTTCGCTAAAAAAACCCTCTTCTTTTCAGTTTAATCCACTGAAACGATTTGTTGGGTGCTCAGTAATTTGGGCTGTCTTTAAAAAAAAATAACGTTGAAGCTTAAATTTAAGGCGTAAATATGCTTTAATCACCCGTCAGGCTTTTAGCCAGAAATTGAAAAGTGGCCGTCCAGAAGATATTTTCCATCATAATTTTTTAAAGGATTAAGTGCAATTTTCATGAATTTCTTCAAAAAGTGGGCGTCCACAGGACGCCTGGACGCCCTGCTGGCTAAAAGCTTGTCACCCGTATGCCAACTAATGTGGCTGTTGTTTGCTCTCTTAAGGTAGACCTGTGGTTCCTGAACCCCTGGACTTGGCTAGTGATTTAGAGTTCCCAGCTCAAGCAGGACAGCTGAGTTTATCGCCACCCATTAACTCTTCACCCAGCCCGTTCATGCAGTTTGCAGCTTCCATGGCCAGCCAAGGTAACAGAAGTTTATTATTAGAACACGCTTACAGGGCTGCAAATAATTATTTTTTCTTGAAAGGACATATGTCCCACTTGGGCACCATTTTGGTCGAACAAACGAAAAATTTGGTCGAACATCACATTATTTACCAGGCATTACAAGCGGGCATACATGACGTATTCAATGCTCAAGGGTTTGCAATGCATTATAGGACGATTTCAAACACTATCAGCCATTTGCAAGTTTTCCGGACATAATGTCCGACCACGGTTGCGATTTCTTCGAACATTGGAAAATTTTGGTCGGCCATTGTCCGATGATTGACTGTTATTTGCAGCCCTGCGCTTATTAATTAAGTGGGGCGTGGATGGACTGCTAGCATTCCATCTCTGGATAGTCGAGCGGCACGCAAATCTCGCGAGTGTAACAAATCCAAAGGAAACTGTACTGAAAATTTGGGACGAGGACCTATGGTTCCATTACAAAACGGAATGGAAAAAAATTAGGTTCTGTTTCTGTGTTTTCAATCATCATACATCTGACCATTCCAGTTTGTTTTCTTCTGAACATGCATTTGGTTCTGAAGGGTGTATTTGACTTCAAGGTCTGGCCCTGTGAAATAATTGTCACTAAACTACCATCCTAATCTTGGGAACCAGAGCTACATTTAAGTCTAGTCATTCCATCTGTAGCGTGTTCCAGGCGTTCAGATGGTGGGGAAAGCGCGAATTGTTGGGGAAGGCGCGAAGAAAAGCGTGAAAAAAAAAAATGCGGGGAGACTGGCGCTTTCCCCACTATCTGAACGCCTGGAACAGGCTATTCCATCTGTGTTACAACATGCCTATCTTTGTTTCTATACTTATTTGCCCGCAGATGAAGGTTTTGTGGCCGTGGCAGAATCGGATGGAGCGAATGTCCAAGATAACCTGGGACCTAGCCCTCCATCTTTTGCCCAGGTGAGGAGAAAAGTACAATTCCCAAATTAGGGTGCATTGGATAATAACTACAAAAGATCTATCATTAACTACACAAGAAATTTATTTCGCGTTTCTAGTGGCTATATATTCATGATATAGGTGATTTGTTGTGACTGTCGGTTCTGTATATTCTTATTCCAAAATAGAGCTAATCTAATACATCCTACATCAGCCTCCAACGTAGATGCTATTAATCGTTCTTTCGTCTATGCACGAGGCTATTATTTGGGTTGTGTCATGACCCAGAGAGCTCAGAACAGAATGCATTTGCACGTGAACCGCAAAACTGTCAAAAATTCGAGATCCACGAAATGAATTCTACTGAAGCCTGGTTTCCATATAATCGCAACGATCGCAGCGATTCTTGCGAACGATCGCAACGTTTTGGTTTCCATATGATCACAAGGGTCGCACAACACTTTTTTCTTCGATCGCTGCGATCGTTGCGATTATATGGAAACCAGGCTTGAGGTACAATGTAGAATTCATTTTGTGGATCTCACGTTTTTGACGGGTTTGTGGTTCGCGTGCAAATGCATTTAGTCTGATCTGAGTTCTCAGTTAGGTTACCCATGTCGGGTACTGATATCTCAGGTGGTCTCCTATCATAAGTAAATAAGCAACATTTAATAATGGCTTGAATGTTTTTGTTTTGCTGCTAGGCACTGAGATCTAAGAAAGCTATTGACACAGCCAAGCGGGTGGAAAAACCCCAGCCAACAGGTAAGAGAAGGGCAAACTAAATAGAATATTGTCTGGCTTTTGATCGTCCAGTATTGCAAGCACCAGACTTGAAGTTACTATTACAAGTTACTATAGCCATGCTCACAATGAGACTTCAATTATGATTGAATTGTTGTGAAATCGAATTAAAATTGAAAAGGGTCGTGCCGATGAATTTCATTCTCAACGGTTACATCGCAAACTGCAGCATTCCTTAGCCTAACTCAACACTTTGTGAGATTTTGCAAGATTATCCTGAGGCAAGTTTAAAGAAGTAAAAAATCAGAACTTAAAGCAAATACATGTAGCCGGCGCCAATTGAGGCAAACCTCCTGTGAACAGCCTACAATTGGTTTTGGAAAGTGGCGCAAGCTTTTGTAGCAAAACCAATGCAATCGCGAAATTAGGTATTGGTGCTGTAGTCATCAGGCTGGGTAGCCTGTGCTGTTTTTCATTGGCTTGTTTGGGGTCAAAGCCCATCTGGCCAATCACTACAGACGCGCACAATTCCATGAGCTCAAAGCAGATATTATATGTAACCTGTGAAAAGCGCAGGAAAACGCTTGCGAGTAAATCGCGATTCACTTCTGATTGGTTAAGAAAATAAAGAATAGGAATTTACAGTGCGACTCAGTCAGAGAGCGCGAACTGAATTGACGGGTACGTCTCCTCGCAAAGCTCAGCACAATGGAATGTAATCTTTTTTGTTTCGTGTTTACCACAGCAGTGTAAAGTTAGTTACAAAATACGACGATTTTATTATTCGACTGTGACGTCATTTTACCTTATAAGGGAAAGAGAACACGCAAAATATCCGAGCGTATTACACAGTAGATTTTCGTATTACACCTTAGCATCCCGGTATAAAAAGAATTTCAGTCGAATAATAAATCCCTTATTCGATGGTTTAACAGATAATACATGCGGACATTTTACTCATTGCTCGCATTTTTTCTCGCCCCTGCGGGGCTCGAAAAAATACTACGCAACTCGTAAAATATCGGCGCGTATTATCTGTTAAACCATCGAATAAGATGTATTTATTCACCTTATTGCCTCACACTTATCCGCAGTTACGAAAATGATCATGACAATAGGCCATTTCCGAATTACGTTATGCCTTGTTGTCAAAGCGAAGCTAGGTGCACAACCTTTCATATGAAAATGAGTTTTTATTCAAATGCAAATAAAACTCATTTTCATATGAAAGGGTGTGCACCTGGCCTCGCTTTGACAACGAGGCATAACGTAACTCGGAAATGCGTGATTGCTTTTGTTTTGCATTGCTACGCGTTATGATTGGCTTAAAAATCTCGCGCCACTTTCTCAACCAATCAGAAGTAAAACCAAAACCAATCGCAATTTACCCGCCCGCGTTTTCTCGCGCTTGGCGCCGGCGACATGTATTTGCTTTGAGCCCTGATTGGTTCATTGGATTGTCTACGTCTGCTGTGATTGGCCAGAGTAATTACTTTGGTGTTGGTGCTCTCGGTAAGGCTCGTCGCATCGCACTGTAAAACTAAAGCAAACGGGAATTAATCTTGACATTTCAAACTCGCTCTAATCCATTATTGACGCCTTACTTTGCAGTGATAGTAAGGAAACCGGCTTGGGCTGAAGATAATGATGATGACAAGGACTATGTACCAGTACCCACTTTCCAGTCAGCATTTACTGAAGCCCTGGGTGCAGCAGATTGGACTAGGAGTAGCTCGGGAGGTCAAGGTAACGGCTTATAGTCTGTATGATTTAGGAGTGACCGGCCATTTACCCCATAGTTATTTTAAAGAAGAGAAGAAGCTGGATATATAGCGCCCTAGTCATTTGGCCCCTGAATAAAAGTGTTGAGCAAAAGAAAGTGGAGTATACAGCTATTTCAATTAACGTTGTCGGGTGAAAGCTCAAAGCTCAAAGCCTACAAGTCAAGACTGAACGAGTAAACCGAGCGCCTGTTCCAGGCATGCAGATAGTTGGGAGCGGCGAAACGAAAAGAAATGGCGCGAATGAGCGATAGGAGGAGCGGGAAAAACGTTTCTTTTGCGCCGCTCCCAACTATCTTGGCTTGTAGCTTTGAGCTTTTACCCGACAACGTTAATTGAAATAGCTGTATGTATATATTCCTCGCAGGGCTGTCACTAAGGGCCGGGAACCGGGGATTTCCCCTGGTTACTATCAGCGTGACCCCCAGCTACTTTCATAGGAAAATAGAAGGAAAATAGAACCAAAAGAACTCCCCAGCTGTTTGATTCCCCGCCTACTAATTGCATTTACCCAGCAACTTGAAATCTTAGTGACAGCCCTGTCCTCGTTCAAAAAGCGTGTTGCGCGAAATAAAACTGGAGTCTGTATATTCCTCGTTCTTAAACCGTGCTTTATGTCTTACAACTCGGTGCTAAATGGCTAGGAGGCCGAATGACAGGTAACCAGTTAGGCTCAGTAGTTTTTTGAAAGAAGTAAAACAGGAGACGTTTGCGTGCAGGCTACTAGTCCATTACCCATATTGATTTACACTTCAGATATAAATTTCAAAACGTCCATTCTGCTCCACCATTATAATCGTAATTTTCATTACCTGCACGCCGCGCTGTCTTTTCTCGTCATACTGTTGTTAAATTGTACTTTTGTCTTTATTCCGCTCCTCGCGCCCCATTGCGCGGAAGGTGGGCGGGGGAGGGGGGTGGGTGTGCGAGAAGAAGCGTTGCTTGGCGACGAAGGAGAGTGTAAAAGCGTTGCGTGACAACCCAAAAAAAGGCTGGGTAGGTTGATTATAAACGCTTGGTAATTCAGTTTTAATTGCCATGAGATGCGCTGCAGATGCTACCGTGTGGTTGTGATTCAAAGCTTGTTCCAACCAGCCTTTTGCTTGTTCCTTTATCAGGAGCGACCGGGGAACCGAGCAGTGGAAAGAAGCAAAAGAAAAACAAAAAGAAACTTCTTTTTACCACTGGGAGCTTCATGAAGTATTCATAAGACGATACATAACATAGTTATTTTCAGAACGATGTTCTATCAGCGTGTATACCAAGGGTGTTTATTTGGAACATTTAAGTTAGCCGCCGACATTGGTGGAAATTTCTACATCTTTAAAAAAGGTTTATCCGCAATAAAGAGTAATCAAAGAAGCATAATGTTTGTTTCCTACACTTTCTTACGATATGTAGTGTGAGAAACCGTACCAATCAGCGCGTCACATTTGACAGTCACCCCTCTTTCCGAGTCAGTTAGGTTTGGGAAACTCTGGGCAAGTCGGAATGCAGTCAGTTTACTAGTCATAGTTGGGCCGAGTTGAAGTTTCGCTGTAACAAAAAAATTGTTTTGCTCGCCTGCGTATGAGGGACAAGTTATTTCGAGGATGCGCGTGTGTGCACTAAACGCGCACGTCGCCGAAATCGCACCCCAAGCCTGCGCTAAACCATCACGATAGATAACAAGAGTCAAACTCTCGCTCTCGTTTGCCCTGAGACTCATGGCAAACTCAAGTTGACAAACATGTTGGCTAACTGTTTTGTGTTAGCAAACTCGCATTTGACATGTGAACGTTTGTCAAGCATGGGTTGTTCACTTTAAAAAGGATCAAAACCTGCCCATTCATTTCGAAATCTTGGAAGTGTGAAAAAAAAAAAACAGTTTACCATGTGAAGGCGGCTTTATTATACTCCTAACCCGGGACTCCTAACATACCCTTTGGTCGGCAAGTCAACAGTCAGTCGAAACTTATTCAAACCATTTTTATTTCATCGTCTAATACGGTGATAATACGGTCGTAATACGGTCGGGATGCGGTCTTTGGGTGTCCAAAGTACATGTTTTTATTATGTTGCGAACTTCCCGTGATAACCGGCGAGGTTTCCGTGTCTGTTCTATTTTGGGTGAGAAGGAGATTTCTCTGTTTCCTATAAGCCTGGTTTCCATATGATCGCTACCATCGCTTCAATCGCGGTAAAAACGTTTAGCGCTTGTAGCGAAAAGGACTAAGCCACTCTCCATACTTTCAACATAATCGCTGGTGAGTGGCTTAGTCCATTTCGCTCTAAGCGCTGAACGTTTTTTCAGCGATCGCAGCGATCATAAGGAAACCAGGCTGTAGGGGTCTTCCTTTTGCGAAGACAAGGTAATCATATTGTCAGTTCCTGGCAAAGATCAGAGAATGACCTCTCTTTCAAAGGTTCTAGAGATACAATCAAACCTCCGGTGAGTGGACACCCTTGAGGCCCCAGTAAAGCGTCCACTTTGGAGAGAAGTGTCCGCTTTTTACAGGTTGAAATGGTTATGTTTGTATGTGGGTGGAAACCTTATGAGAATTGCCCCGCCTACAGAAGGTGTCCGTTTGCGGAGATCTGATTGTATTCAGTATAAATCAAAGAAGTAGTACGAAGAGCGGAAGTTTTCCCTCCCAAACCTGAAAAAATACATGTAATGTGAATCTAACATTTGAGTCTGAATCGTGATCCTTCAAATAAAAGCTACTGAGCAGTACTTTTCTGTGGTACTGTTTTTTATGTTGTACAAGATGATTCTAACATTCGAGTCTGAATCGAGATCCTTCAAATGAAAGCTACTGAGCAGTACTTTCCTGTGGTGCTGATTATGTAATATATCAAATGAGACTGTGTTTCGTCAAATTTCCAAACACCGCGAAATGGGTTGGAAAACGTGGTGCAGCCGAGTTTTTTTAACCCACTTCAAGGTGTTTGGAAATCTGATGAAACACTGTGTAGAATGTTTGATATTATTTCTCAAACAAAATGATTTTAGAAGGATAAATTAAGGAAGCAAAAATGAGGAGTGTTTCAACTGATTTCCAAACACTCATTAAACATTAATTTCCTTTGTATTTTCGTCATGAATTATTAATGCGTTTGAGAACATGTTGTACAAGGTGCTTCTAAGTGGATGAAATCCTAAAATGTGTCCATTCAAATGAAAGCTACTGAGCAGTTATTTCCTGTAGTATTGCGGTTTATCATGTTGCACAAGGCGCTTCTAACTTTTGAGTCTGTGGATGAAATCCTAAAGTGTGACCATCAAATTGAAAGCAAGTGAGAAGTCCTTTCCTGTGGTACTGTTTGTTATGCTGTACAAGGTGGTTCTAACTTTTGAGTCTGTGAATGAAATCCTAAAGTGTGACCATTCAAATGAAAGCTATTGAGCAGTACTTTCCTGTGGTACTGTTTAGACTCTGTTTATTATGCTGTACAAGGTGGTTCTAACTTTTGAGTCTGTGAATGAAATCCTAAAGTGTGACCATTCAAATGAAAGCTGTTGAGCAGTACTTTCCTGTGGTACTGTTTATTATGCTGTACAAGGTGGTTCTAACTTTTGAGTCTATGAATGTAATCCTAAAGTGTGACCATCAAATGAAAGCTAGTGAGATGTCCTTTCCTGTGGTACTGTTTATTATGCTGTACAAGGTGGTTCTAACTTTAGTCTGGACGAAATCCGTGACTGTGACCAAGGTCGCTTAGGCTGTGACCTTTTAAATGAAAATGAAAGCTACTTGGCAGTAATCAATGGTAATTTTAGTATTTTTAATGAACGGGTTGAAACATTCCCTTATCTTGATCTTCCAAGAACGAGGAATTCTCCTTTTAGCGCCAAACGCGCGCTTGGTGAAAGTACGGTACCCCCTGCTGTTGCGCTGACCATTAATGAATGCATGCTCAACATGAAGCAAGCTCTGCGCTGTGTATTTACCAGCCGCGCAAGAGACTGTTTGTTCATAGGAAGCGCTGCAAGCCATGCACCATGGCTAACGATCTCACAGGGCTTCAACAGCAGCTGCTTGAAGCGCTGATCGAGAGCGGTCTTTCTAGAGACGCTCTGTTCTCCGCGTGCGATGCGCTCTACGGAAAACAGACAGAGATCATCGTCCTCGCAGTTAATAGTGAGGACAATGAGGAGCAAGAGGATGGAAAGGCCAAACCATGCAGCGAACCAGAGCAGACTTCACCGGGCAAATATGACGCCGCGAAAATCGACGAAGCTCCCAAACGAACAGAGCTACAAGGCGCGCGCTTGGAAGAACAAAAGCAGATGAATTTCCTTGATCACATGCTCAGGTATGTTATTGTTCGTATTATAAACATGTAGTAATTTTCCTGGTCTGTTTCCCACCTAAAACACATGTCGGTCTCCTTGTAGAATCCCGTACGAGTTGACTGAATCACTGCATTCAGGGTTAAAATGTCGCCGATCTCAGTTGCTGTGCTTGATGAAAAGGTTACAATTTGTAATACGTTACTTATGCTTCCACTTTATATTTAACCGGCTTGTTGAACGAAGAATGACCTCTCCTCTTGCGCATTTCCCAGAGCGCGCCTCCTTCACGCCATTCTTCAATTGTGCTATAATTCCACGCGTCGCTTCTTATTGTTCTCGCTTGATCGATTCATTGTAACACACATTTAGAGTGGCACGCGACGAAACTATTCTTCTGCATTCGAATGTTCGTTTCGGGTCAATTGTAAATTATAAACTTGACTTGCCTCTCGCTACGCTTCGCATATAGTTTGAAGTCACGCCGAAGAACTGAGCCATCTTCGCTCCACCGATGCCTCCTCCCTAAAAATGCTACTGATTTGCGATCAGAAGCTTTGTTACAGTCGCGAAATCAATCGGAACTTTTCCAAAGAGTTCCCGCTTGTGTGAAACGAACATGTAACGAGGTCGCTTTGCATTATTTATGAAATCTACTCCCGAGTTATATTGCGTTTGTGAATATAAAATCTGTCGCGTTAATCATTTGCTCGGGTGCATCATAAAAGAAAGACAATTAAATATTAACTTCAAGAACGCAAAGGAAGTAATATGGCTTAATAGGACATGAATATTCTAGTGTTTGGTCGAGAGTTGTTGAAGCGAGACCTTTTCTCGCTGCTTTCGGTTCGAGGCCATGGCTCTTTTCGTTGGCGCACAGTTTGGTTTCTTCATTGATTGCTAAATCGTTGACAGACGAGAACAAAGGAATAACTGAGTGTGTTTTGCTGCGAATTTTAACCAAAAGTAACGCTGAAATTGTTGATCAAAGTTCTTTATCTCAATCCAAGGCGTTATTGAACGTGTTAAAAGCTAATACAATTTTTTTTTCTCGATTTTGACCGAGCTTGGAAGTATGCCTGTTTTTTTGTAAGCGATGTACTTTCACACCCTTTGAAATATTATCTCACATGGTCATAAGAGAATTCCACGGTCGTCAAATGCAAGGAAAGCAACAATTGTCGTCTTGACGCGCAAAACATGGTTGTTCTCGAAATAGTTTCTGTGAAAACATTATTTTAGGGCGTCGTGTAATTGCTTTTATTTCTCTCGCGTCTTCTTTTTGCCGCCTTCAGATATTTATTTGAAAATTTTGGAACTACAACGTATGACACCTTGTTCTGTTTTTATGACCGGAAGCGGGGATGTTTTCTTTGTCTGCTTCTTTTGTCCTCACAGCAAATGTTTCTTGTGAAATACGGATTTGAATTCTTGTAAAAAAAATAAAGAAAAGATCCCCATGGACTGGGCTGATGAGCCTTTGTCGTATATCCTTGAAGACGTAAAAAGAGAATTGATTCCTTGCCTTTCATACAAGCTTTACATATTAATATTTAATCTTCTTGTCTCATGTCAGTTTTAAACTTCTGAATAATTTAATATGTCACTTTTTGTCAGGCATCCAATTAGGGCTGAAGGAAAAATTAATTTAAAACCATAACAATAATTTTATAATGATAAAATAGCAAAAATGATCAACTTGGCCAAAAAAAAAGGAAACTTTTATCTTCTTGTCCCACTGCTTGTCAAACAGAGAAATTCTTATACCTTGTATTAAAAGAATAAATGATATAAAAATTTACATAACAGCCAATCATCCACTAGCGAATACTTTCTCAGTAAGGAGGATTGTAAATATTATCAACATCAAGCTGTCAACAGGGGCAGATCCAGGATTTTGAAATGGGGGGTGAAATTTTAAATGCAATAGAACCAAAGCCTGTTTTTTTTTAATTATTTATTTGAGAAATACTTTAGAAAAAAGAAAGAAAGGGTCTCAGAAAAGGGGGTTGAAAATTCACCCATTTTCACCCCCCTGGATCCGCCCCTGGTCAAGTGAAAACCTGCCATGAAAATAATGTGTTATGTACCACAGTATGTTGTTTTGCATACAGTATTTTAGTGACTTCACTGTGTGGTTGGAAAACTGGTAGGCATATAAAAATTATTTTTGAGTCTTTTTGCTTTCCGGCAACCAAATAAATATTTATATTTATATATGATATTTTCGTGTTCGAAGAACGCAATCCAAATTTCGTGTTGGTTGACCTGTTCTTTACATGCAGTAAAATTTGAGATTTTTTTGGTGTCCGGTCTTCCAAATGGCTGCCCCTATTGCTTTTTTCAGGGCTTATATCCACCGAAAATTCCTTTGAATGCATCTCCACAATCTCTGATTACTGCTAGTTTTATAAATAAATATTTCCATGTCAAAACCCAGCAAAAATTGGCGCGTCACCAATGTTTTCAAGAATTTTGTTGTTGTTAAAGGCGAACAGTACCTGAATAAGTATTTTTCTTTCAGTGGTTTTAATGCACATTATGTTTTGTCTTCACTAGAATGGACCCATGGCAAGCAGCCAAGTTGATCAAAATGTACATGCAGCAGCATAACATTCCACAACGAGAGGTGGTAGAATGCACAGGATTGAATCAAAGCCATCTGTCTCAGCACCTGAACAAGGGCACACCCATGAAGACTAATAAGAGAGCTGCCTTGTACACCTGGTTTGAAAACAAAAGGAAAGAAGTCATAGAGCGTGAGAAAATTTTTATTATTATTATTTTTCAATGAGTTCTTTGGGGAAACATAAATGTATTATTTGATTCTAGCAGTACCCAGCATCCGGTGAGATTCTGGATCTAACTAGTGCATTAACCTATTATGTTGTCAAACTGGTTAATGATGAAGCAAGCTGTCTGATCTAATTGAAGGCTTGGTTGAAACTAAACTAAGTGACTGAATTGGAAAAAAATTAACATTGCTCCAAATTAGCCGTTTTTGGCATACAAGATGACAAACAAGATGACAGACTTGTTTTGATGTCATAAACATTGCCAAATTGTCTTTAAGGAATTTGACAAATTTTACCTGAAAAAGTTCTGGCCCTCTAGTGCTTTGACTGTGCATTTTGGCCGTAGTTCCTTCCAAAACTACATAAAATGAAGCTACAAGTTCTTTATTTGATGCCATCATAAAGCAGATTGGTCAAGAGAATATGCGACCGCAATACTCCTGACCCACACCAACAACCTGAACAAACATAATGTCATTTAAGGCGGGCTTATCGAATGTGTTTGCTACTTGAGACAACATGGCTGAACAGTGTACAATAATACAACTCAGTGGTCGAGTGCTGGTTTAAGCCATGTTTAAGGCCCACTCGGTGATGGAAGGACATCATGAAGTCTAGTTCCTGGCACCTCTGGAAGAATTGAGTGTGTTGTCTTTCCGCCTTGGCCCAAAGCGCTCATCAGCACTTGAGGTGAAATGGACCGTTGTAGACAAGATGAGTTGGCGGGAAAGTCTGGAATCACTTCAGATCAGAAAAGGGGTAGCATCTCACGCCGTGGTCGAAATACCCAATATCTGAACTGCTTCCAGACTTATAACATTTTGCTATAATTTTCGGGCAGGAACTCCATTTCGGATTTGCCATAGAATTTCCTGACATGCTTTGCGACAGTGGCAGACAGGTCCACTGTGCCTAGTTGGGCACTTGAAATACAGCTTTGGGCAGCTCAAAGTGAATTCTTGCTGGCCAGCTGAAATTGGGCAAGGCAGGCAAAGGCTATGATCCAGCAGTGGAGGACCAAGAGTGCTTCTTAGGAGGCCCATAAGGGAGATGGCGCAAAACTAAGTGGCTGACTATTGGCAATAAAATGAAGAGATTTTGCGGGAATGAACTTTGGGATTATTTTTTGTTGTTTTATTTTGTTTTTGTTTTTTTCTTGAGTGGGATTTAGTGGCACAGGCCCAAACTTGGCCATCTGAAGTGAAAAATCAGCGTAAAATCGAGAAATTTGGGTAAACTTTGGGATTCATTTTCTCGAGTTGGATTCAGCAGGAGACTTGGAGTTATCATTTTCGCATACATTATTTCTCAAAAAGCAACAAAAAAATTCTGAACAATGTTTTGCAATTTGTAGTTCACATGTCAAAAATGAGGCAAATCTGAGCGAGTTTAGCCGCAGTGAAATAAACAACTTGAGCGATTTAAAAGCAGTGAAACAAACAACTTGTGCTTTTTCGTGTTTTTCATAACCCTAACCCTGATCCTAACCCAAACCTTAACCCTAACCCAGATCAACTTGCTCATTTTTCAAGTATAACAAACAACTTATGCAGTTTAACAGCAGACTTTAACTTTAGAGGTTAAAAAGCAGTGAAAACAGTAATCCAAAGGGGAATCAAGTACACAAAGACAAAGTGCTGCAGTGTTTGTTTGAGTTTTATTAGCTGACCGCATTATTGGACCATTTTTTTAAAATAGAAAATGAAATACAAAACCAGCGAAAAACATACAGGGCAATGTTTACGACATGAAAACAAGTCTGTATGCCAATAAACAGCGAATTGGGAGCATTTTTTTCAATTTAGTCACTTAGCTTAGTTTTCGACCAAGCCCTTCAAATGAAGCTTAATCAAAGTGTATTTGGAAATACAGATGGTTAAAAATATTATAAGCGCGTTGTTTCGTTGTCGTACTGACACCATTATCAAGCAAAAGCGAAAGATAGAAAAAGGATGCATTTACGCCTTATTCAGGGGTGGATCCATGGGGTGGGCTGTAGTTATTGTGGCAAGAGCACGACCCTGCTCTATGGCTGCAACAACCTTGGGGGCATGGGGCAAAATCCCAGACATTTGCATTCATGACTTTGAGTTACTTTGTAAATGTTTTACATTTGTTAACAGAGTATACTACCCCTGGAAAGCGTCCATTGGCTGACATAGAAAATACTGAAGACAGTCCAACCAAGAAAGCAAGAAGAAACCGATTCAAATGGGGACCAGCCTCCACTAATATCTTGTATCAGTCCTATGAAGACCAAAAAAATCCCTCAAAAGAAGAGAGGTATGTAACAGTACTGCTGACTCGGTGACTGAAAGTTGGCTTTCTCTCTCATTTTTGAATTTATTTACAGGAAAGTGTACAATGTAAAAACAGTTAAAAAAAAACATAAATAAATCAAATAATAATTAAAGCTGCTTTAATGTCAGTGGAAATCCACGAGGTGGCGTTTACTTCCAATGCTCCTGGATCAGATTGGAATTTGGAAATGTTAGTTTTTGTGGAGGGAGGTAACTAGAGTTCCTGGTGAAAAATGCTTGGAGCAAGGACAAGAACCAATAACAAACTCAACACACATATGGTGTCGCCTCTGGGATTCAAACCCAGGCCACATTGGTGGGAGGAGAGTGCTCTCACCAATACACCATCCCTACTCCCTCAAAAAACACAGTCCATTCCTGTTAATTAGGACCGTCTTATGACATGGGCAGTTCAAGATAGACCTACAGTCATCTTAATGCTGGGCCATTATGCTTGGGCTGCCTATGCACCCACCCCAAATTTCCTATTTGGGACCCTCTGGGTTACCTGTGATTTTACTTAAAGCACAGCTTTGGGTCTGGGACATGCTCCAAATTCAATCTGTTGAAACTAGCTAAATTCTAGCACTATAGAGCCCGTTTGGCTTGCATTATTACTGGGATTGGACATGCATGTAAACCTGGTAATAATATTGTATGAAAATTTCTTTCAGGGAAACATTGGTTGTAGCTTGTAACCGAGCAGAGTGCAATCAGAGGGGAGTTCCATATGACAATGTGGAGGGACTTGGTCCGAACCTAGTGACTGAGAGCCGTGTTTACAACTGGTTTGCCAACAGACGCAAGGAGGAAACATTCAGATTGAAACTGGCAATTGATGCTGCAAACTATCCAGAAACTCCTGTCACTGCACAAGGTGGGTACATGCTAAGTTGGGGTGAGAGAAATGGGATATGATGGATAAGGGTATTGGATAAGGAACATGGGATAAGGAATATGGGATAAGGTGTATGGGGTGAAGGGTAAGGGATATTGGATGAGGGATATGGGATGAGGGTTATGGGGTGAGGGACATGGGGTGAGAGATATGGGATGAGGGACAGGGTTGGGAGGTAAGGTGCTAAGGAAATTATAGACCCTAATGTTTTCCATTCCTCACCTCACTTCACACTCACCCTCACTTCTGTCCCCTACTTCTCAGGCCGCTTCTCAGGCCGTCCCCTCTCATCCGTCATCTCCTTCCTCTTAATACCCACTCATCCCTGAAATAGCTAAATTCATCTCTTGAAAGCAAGTGTAGCATTGATGTGTCATATCATAATAATGTGTTGCAGGTCAAGTGGCTGCATCGCAGTCATTAGGGTCTCCAGCTTTGCACACACCAATGTCTCCAGTAATCCCACATCCCACAACTACTGCCACAGTACCTGCCTTGGTCAAGGGCACATCACCACACACAAGTCTAACAAATCCTGATCCAGTTACCACACATCAGTTACAAATGCCACTGGGTACAAGCCATATGCATATTAGCCATGGCCAGCAGATGGTTCCTGGGCAGCAAGTTGGGGCTCAACCAACTCATCAAGGGATGCCAGTGATGGGCAACTTCATTTCTGCAGTACCACCACAACAGGTGCCACCAAACCTGACTATGATGCCTCCACCAGGAGTTTCTGCTCCTACCTGTCAAGTCACTGTACAGCCACAGATGATGCCAGTCAGTAGTGTGGCTCATCACCAACACCCAATAGTCCCAGGGATCAGCCAAGTGCCAGTAATCGTGTCACTGCAGCATGGGATGGATGGATTACCCCATGGCATGCCGCATCTCCCAGAAAATATAACACAAATGGCCGGAGCACCCCATCTAGTCCAAATGCATCCTGTTCCCATGACAACACTCCCTATGCCACCACCTCTGCAGCCAATCACATGCAGTGATATGCCATTACCTCCTTCTCTTCAGCCCATGTCTGTTATGTCACCCATGGTGCAGATGCCAATTGCACAGACGCATGTTCCTGTCACCATTCCACCAAACAGTGGCAATGCAAGTGGCCATGTTAATCAGCCAGAGTCGCCAATATACGAGGTGAAACTTGAAGCATCTGTCAAGGATGTGATCATGGAGAAAACAGACTCGGCTTCAGTCATGTCATCTCCAGACAAGGCTAAAGATGAGAGCAAGTGCGATGGACTAAAAGTGGAAAATGGTGACGACGAGACAATTATAGCAGAAAATGTAACAGTTACAACTGAAAGTGAAGACCAGAACACTGAAGGCTCAAAACTAAGTAATGGTGTGGGAAAAGGTGGTGAATGTTCCAAAAATGAACAAGCACCAGAGAGCACTTGTGATCAACAAAAGGTTGGTGAATCCAATGGGGAGAGCTGATGATACATGTATAATGACCAGCTGAAAAAGTGATAATATTGTCATGAAATCCTGGTTTCAAGTCTTCTTGTGCTCAGCGCAAATGAATGTGATATTTTAATCATGATTATTGCTATAAAGTTCAATGATCATTAATTTTATGAAGAAACATTTTTTATTTTAACTGTTATGTTGACACTTCTGTGTTACTAAACCTTCTGTGGCTGGCTCATAGAATATAAGCACATCAGAAATGTTGATACATTAGACCAGTTTTCAACTGAATGTTGGAATTAATTTGCATTCAGGTGTGACATTAGTGCGCATTGTGAGCTCATTGAGACTCACTCCACTTTTGTAACCAATAAGAAGTAAAAAATAATCAATGTACGCATTTTCCCTTGCTTGGTGATGGTTACATGTTAATGTACATGTATATAATATGTATTTGTTTTGACTTTTGATTGGTACATTTGGATTATCTGCATCTTTTAATATATTATTGTGATTGACAAAGTTATTGGTAAATCAATTGGTTTTGATTTTGTGACAGTCAATTAAAGAAGCAATGAAAAATTCAGCAACAATACTGAAAAGATATCAGAGAACTAACCAAATAACAATATATAGATCTCTCATCTAAAACATGTGTAGTACTCCTTTTTAAGAATATTCTGAATCTTACTATCTGAACCAAAATCCAATATTTTTTCTTGCAATGGATTCATATTGTATGCTGTTCCCATTTATTGGGTGAAATATTATTGAAACTAATGTACAATCTCTGTGAAAAAAGTTTTATCAGTCACCAAAGTGACAAGAAGTTATCTGATATCTGAATCAGTTTAGGTTTTATCTTATTTACTTACATTAAGTATTATTAAAAATCAATGTTCAGTTGGTGAGTATACAGAATACAGAATAGCCTGTGTAACAGTCATTTCCTCTCTGAGAGCACAGGAGGCATGCAAACGCATGGGGTGCAGAAAGACGTTTTTTTGCTGCTTTTTGCACCCCATACCTTAATCAAACACTTCCTGGCACCCAGGAAAGAAGTGACTGCTGTACAGGTTAAATACAAAATATTTCTATTCCATAATGCATACATTTCATTCATTTATTCACATTTTGAAAATCATGGAGGATTTTATTCAAGAAATTTTAATATATTTTGTAAATAAACAATGCAGTTTTTCCAAGTTCCAAGGTATAAATAATTTATAACTGTTATAGTTAGAATAATATTATTGTAATTTTACCATGTATTTCAAATAGCTAGAGATTCAAAATGGTAATGAAGAGAAAATGATTGAACATTTTAACCTAATATTTATGTTTATTTTTTTATCAAAAGTTAGTCAATTTATTTTATTGATTAATTATTAATAGTAATATGAATAACAACAGAAAGATAATTTTACCATTAAATGATTGAATAATGCATATTATTAGATCAATAATACAGAATTAACTAATGCAATTTTTTATATATGAATGATTATTAAAATCTGAAGTATGGTATATTTTATGAAACTTGATTTATAACGAACAAGAAAAAGGACCTTATTAAGCAGATCTGTGTTTAAGAAAAAATGTTTGAATTATTGTATTCTTTAAATAGGCCAACATATTGTAAACACAAATAGATCTTTAGTTGCTCATTTTTTTTTCCTTTTTGATTATTAGTTTAGTTTCTTCTTTGGAGAGAACCAGAATAATACATTGCAATTAAAATAATATTTTAATATATTTAGTGTATGTTTTTGTTTTGATGACTTTAAAATGCTCAAATAAATATGGAAAAATTATGGTTATTGTTTAAGAAAATTAAAGTTATTTATTTATTTTTTTTTTTAAATAAACTATTAATAATATTTTGCTGAAATCAATCAGTACGGTTGTGCTGCATTTATTGAACTGTTTCTTTGTTACACAGTCAACCCCCGCTGTAACAAACACCTCGGCTTGGAACCATAATTTGGTATCAATAATAAAGTCCATAGGGCAGTTTTAAATTGAGCATTGAAAGTGATTTTGCAAAATGCTTTCATTGATTTTTCTTTGTTCATTTTTTCCATTTTGGCTTAATTTAAGTGCATATATGTCAATTGATTAGTGAAAAAAAAATCCCCTTTTTACAGTTTATAATGTCCTATTCCACAATGGCAAAATAGATTGCTTGTAGAAGTTACAAATCATTTACAGTAGTTGGTGGTGAAAATCGGTAGGCAAGGTAAAACCATTTATTTAGGTCTGAGAATGGGAAAGGGCTTATGACGACTAGATCAGCTCCAGATCCTATGTACCAGCAGCAAATTCGTTTGCAGTTCTTTGTTTCTTATTTACTATTATAGTGTATGCATATAAGAATACGCCATAATAATCTCCCTCATACCCATAACAAATAACTGGGCAAAACAAAAAAATCAAACTCCAAAGCATTCTTCACATCCTTCCCCCTCCCATTAATATTATATTGAATCTGAGTCAACACATCCCCCAACCCCCACTCCCCTTCCCACCTACAAACACCCACACACACCCAGTGCGATTTTTCTATAGGGAAGATATCAATGACGTCACCAATTGTTATTAATGTGCCAACCAGAGCCTTATTGGCTGCCGAAACAAAGGGTTCTTTTGTTCCAGTGGCTGGCACATTTGAATAACAAAAAGAATGTTTGTAAACAGATGTCATCCCTATATTATAATTTGTACTGACGAAATATGTGCCCTTTAATACCTACTGGTAAATAAATCACTTACTTCACATGATCATACACAAGTCACAAGATAAGTAACTTGGTGACGTCACTTCTAACTGATCTGCATTACGTCATGTAATAGTGGTAGTTACCGCTGACCACGTTGTTTTTGATTAAGTCGACGGTAAAGTGTCTGAGATTTGGCACGAATTTGCAAATGTAGTAGTACTTGTTTTCTTCCCACAAACTTGGAGTAGCCTTTATTGAAGACTTTCTCAAAATGGGAGCAGTTTTAGGAGCCTGTTCGGCTGCCGCTTGCGCTGCAAATATAGCTTGTTGTTGCGGTACAGCCGCCTGTGGTTTGTGTTGCAAAGCTTGCCCGACATGCAAGAACTCAACGTCTACGAGAATTGTGTACTCCCTGTTTCTTCTTTTTGGCCTGATTGCGTCTTGTATCGTTTTGATACCTGGAATAAGGGGTGAGCTCGATAAAATACCGTATTTTTGCGAGGTAAGAATTGTGATTTGATTTGTTTGTTTTCAATAGGGACCATTTCCCGATACCAGCTGGTTCGTGGTGTGGACGAAAATTTGTATACTTGTATGCTCTGGTGTCAAATTTAGCTTACATGTAATTAAACTAGAACAGTGTCGTAGATGAACAATGTATGTGATAGTAAGTCTTTGAACTGGGATTATTCGTAAGAAAACTGTTGACTCTCCTGTGGTTCTGTGTGTGTGGGTTTGTGGAAATTTTACAAAAATTATTTGTCGAATTTTTAAGCTTACTTCCGTTGCATTTTAATACTTACGCTAAGGTTAATATTTATTTTAATAAAACTGAAACATTTCGTTTAAGCTTATATTCAGCCTGCATGAATTAAGCACTATAAAGCTGGTACAAGAAAACAAGATTTATCGCTTAAAGTTTTTTAATTGATTAATTAAGTTAAAATTTCACTTTTACACTGGCAGCTTTTCAATCAATGTTCAGGAAATTACTTATGGAGCAAACAAATATCGAACAAATAATGCAGTTACAATTGAAATTAACTATTGTACAATGTAACCATTGTTACATTGTTTATTTTGCTTAGATCTGAACATGTTATTTTATCTGCCACGTTATAAGGTTTAATATCCACAGTGTCAATATTAGTCAAGAGCTTTTCCATGACCTTCAATATCACCTATGCCCTATGAAAGATGGCAATATCGATCTTAAACTTTTCTGTTCATTGACTGAATACAGTTCTAAGGCCCGGTTCAAACGTCGAACTTTACATGTGCCGAACCTAATAATTAGGTTCGGCACATGTAAAGTTCGACGTATGAATCAATTAGGAACGGCACTTTTGTATTTGGGTCGACTCTGCCGTTCTATTCGACTGAGCTTGTCGAATAGAACGGCAAAAGATCGACTTCGATTCATACATCGAACTTCACATGTGCCGAACCTAATGCATAATTTATGTTAACATATTTTTCAATATAACCGCGCTTCTGATTGGCTATTTAGTAGGTTTTCGCGCCTTTGCAGACAGAACTCACAGAAGCGTAATGACAGTTACCAGCATTCGCATTGTAGATTTTTAGACTGAAACTGGACAGCTTAAATCGGTCTTCTAAAAAGTTGCTTTTCTTTATATCCATAAATAAATCGTAATGTATTTTAAATTTTATGGCGTTACTTTATTTTGTCCAAATATCACGATCACGATCTCCTCAGCTCATGCTGAACATGCTGGCAAACTTGTAGCAAACTTTTTTTATGCTGGCTAGCTAGGTGACAAATTCAAAGCCTGCTGGCTCGTTGACAACCTAAAAGTGGATCGCTGGCTGGGAGTCTGATAACTTCGAAGGCCTGCTTGCTGGCTGTGAAGAGCGGGTATTTTTTTCCCAGGAAAGTTAAATATTAAACAAAATTGACGTAGCAACACTCGGGAAATGTTACGAACACTGTACGGTAGATTTTCTTCGAAACTGTCGTTGGGTACTCCTGTCAGCTGTCTCCTTGCCATAACAGAACACAAAGCACACTAAAATCAAAACAAGAATTCACAGGCTTGGTGAATTTTACATTTTTCGGTTTATTTCCCTATTTTAAGCAGTAAGGATGATATTTCTTTTTGCCACGAATTAGGTTCGGCACATGTGAAGTTCGACTGTCTGAATCAACAGTCGAACTTAACAGTTTGGGTCGACCTAAATAGGTATTAGGTTCGGCACATGTAAAGTTCGACGTTTGAACCGGGCCTAAAGCACTTTTAAAATGCTTAAGAGCAGTTCTCTGTAAGAATCGAGAAAAGTGGGAAATGAAAATTTTTGACCCCCCTTCATATTTTGCATGCAGATAGGTCTTCAGGGGGGATGTTCAAAAATGACCTTTGTTAAGGTTGTTTCTTCTTTGTTGCCATGGTAACACTGGATGTTTGTTGGTGCCACTAAACCCAATTTTGACCTCAGAAACTTCCTTAAAAAGTACAAAATGTAAGACATCGTTTCTCAAGTCCATTAATACTGAACAAATCAAGACTTTCACCAGATGTAAAACCTTTATTCTAGTTTACATTTATGCATGTGGCATTTTGTTACATCAACTGCACATGAACTTAACGGTCAAACAACTTGATGGTGTTTCAGCCATTTTAGCTGACGAGTGAAACTAGCAATACCTTTTCTTGAATTTTTCCAAAAGTACGCCGATTCTAGAACTCAAACTACGTGGCTAGTTTAAATAGATACTGTAGTTACTAAATCTATAAAAATCTCTGCGGGGCGGGTTAATTTTGGACTTTGGTTCACTGAGGAAAAACCTTCAAAAATCATTTGTTGTAAACTTTGGTGAAATTAACATCACGTTCATTCGACAGAAATCCTTCAAGAAAACTCAATCGGTCTTCAGGCTTAAAGAACAGCATGCACTCTATCAATGTCTGGTCAAATTGGCTGTTAATAGCCGTTATTTTTTGAACAATCTCAATCCAAATAAAGCTTACTTTACTGTTTTCTGCAGTTCTCAACTTGCGAAGAACGAGTCGGTTCTTTCCGCACAGCATACATTTTCGGCACAAAATTCGGATATCTAAACCATCTCTTGTGGCTGAGCATGCTGTTTGTCTTCAGTGGAGGTCCATTAACCCATCACAGTGCAAATAACAACAGCTTTTGTAGTACGTACCCGGAAGGTCACCGAAGCAAGCCATCATCGGAAACTTTGTTCGTCCACGTACAATTCTACTCTAGATTTACCGCATATTTCTCTGTCACATGTCATCATTGGCTCCAAAAGAAGATAAAACGGTTTTCTGTTTAATCTTTTTCAGTCAATCACATTAAGCGAGGCATTTTACCCCTTTTTTACTCCGTTCTTTATACGTCTTTCGAAGTCCAGGCCACCAGTTCAGGCAAAGCCCTGCTGGTCAGCGGTAGAATCTAAAATACAACGTTCCTTCGTAAAGTGTCTAACGTGGCGTCCTCATCCTATTACATTGTCACTGACTGTCGATTCTATTCTGTTTACGTTGAGCAGCCTAAGGGTACATATTCCCATTCTTTTGTTTTCTGATACGTAGACACGTGAACAAAATAAAATACCAAACAATAGGCATGGGTATTGCCTTTAGTTGTATTTTTGGCGGTATCTATTTCAGGAAGTCAGTATTTACTCTGTGAACTCCGTTTATGGGTGAATTTTATTCACAGCTGTCTGATCATGATGAGCGATTCATGACGAGCGAATCATAGCCGGTGAATCATGTCTGAAAAATGCCGGCCGGATCTACACAGTGAAATCGGCTGGAATGGCTAGTATTTCAGCCGCATATCTTAGAAGTCGACGCAATTAAAATTCGAGGAATCACGTGTCTGCTGAAAAAACATACGGAGACGCATAAAACTATCTTAAGTATTAGGAGACAATCAGCTCAAGAGCAACTATCGGCAAGAAAATGGTGGGAAATATAATGAACAGTTTGAAGAAAAGTTTGCCGTTTAGCAAGCGTTCTTTGTCCTTTGACAGCTATTTTTCAATGGAAGAAGCAAAATTTCAGTCGCAAAAGTGATCACCAAATGACGTCAGAAAACGAAATTATAGCCGCAGACTGTATTCTGTTGAGCTTTGCATTAAGCAGAAAATGCGAAAACCACCTACAAATACGATAGTCCTAATTTAACTGTATGAGCAAAGTTTACTTTTTCAGAGGTTCAAAAGTTCCCATCAAGTTCGTCTGTTTTGTGGGTCTCCCGTTTATCTTATCGGTACCGATGCACTTTTTTACCGTACCAATCCGAGTACGAATTCATGATGAGAAACGCTTTGATGGTTGCGATTTGGAATAGCAAAAAAAACTAGGAAGAAATTAACAGACTAGAGTGCACTCTTGTTCCAGTTTTTCCATTTTCCGACATTGAGATCTGAGTGACATCCGCATCATAGAAATTAAGTTGTGGGAACCTATTGTAATTTTATGAGTATAAAAAGAGTGGTGAACTGCTTGTGTTTCGCTACAATACCCCCCCCCCCCCCCCTCCCAATCTCTCTCCCTCTTGGTCTATAAAGAATTTTATTTTTTTCTGGGGGGGGGGGGGTTTAACAGAGGATTTACGGTTGTTATCTCCTAATGTAATACTTCAAATATATACTCTCCTTCCCCTAGAAAGTGTGTACAAATTTATTTTGCCGGATACTATGCACTTCAGAAACACTGTAACTACGGCACTTGCGTTAGTGACGCAAAGTTACTCGTAGCGGCAAGCGCGCTAGAACCAATTTGTAGATTCAGCGAAAATCAAAAGTTCTTTCTTGAAAGCAAGTTTTTGCATAGAGAGAAATCAACTAAAAGAAGACGAGCGATCGAAGCGGTAACAAAGAAAATGCCAAGAAAAGTTAGACGCAAAAATTCGGTTGTTTACAGCTGAAGTATTCCTAAGGAGAAGGCAAACCTGCTCGCACTTTCCTTGTTTTGCAGCAAAAGAAAAAAAAATAAATAAAAGAAGCAGCTCACTGAGTCACATAACAGGCATTTACCAAAAACGAAAATATTGTATGAAAGTCAGCTACAAAAGAGAGCAAGACCATTACCCGGAGCGTGCAACTGTCATAATTTCGTGCAACGACGTTTTTACAAGTAGGTTTATTTTTAGATAAGCCTTTCCCGCGAACGATTATGGGCTCCTGGCAAGCGTTATAATATCAGAAGAAAGCATCCAGTCGTTCACCTTTTGTTGACGTTTTCGTTTTATCAGCAAAGAAATGTACGGGAAATGTAATTTACTGTAAATATAAAGAAAATCTAACAAAAAAAAAAGAGTTCTGGCATTCCAATTCCAATACTTTCTGGCACCTCAATATGATGCGGACGCCATGTTGGCATTTTATGAAGTCAAATCGTATTCTAGTTATACCGCTGACCAGAGATGTACGAAAGAAAGGCGAAAGAAAGACGGTAAAATGTTTAGCTAAATGTAATTAATCGTTTAACTATTAATCAGAAAACCGTTTTATCTCCTTTTGGAGCAAATGATGACATGTGACGGAGAAATATACCGTAAATCCAGGTTAGAAATGTTCGCGGACGAACGAAGCTTCCGATGATGGCTTGCTTCGATGACCTTCCGGGTACTACAAAAGCTGTTGTTATTTGCACTTTGCTGGGTTAATGGACCTCCACTGAAGACAAAAAGCATGCTCAGCCACAAGAGATGGTTTAGATATCCGAATTTTGTACAGAAACTGTATGCTGTGCAGAAAGAACCGACTGGTTCTTCGCAAGTTGAGAACTGCAGAAAACAGTGAAGTAAGCTTTATTTGGATTGAGATTGTTCAAAAAATAACGGCTATTAACAGCCAATTTGACCGGATATTGATAGAGTGCATGCTATTCTTTAAGCCTGAAGACCGATTGAGTTTTCTTGAAGGATTTCTGTCGAATGAACGTGATGTTAATTTCACCAAAGTTTACAACAAATGATTTTTGAAGGTTTTTCCTCAGTGAACCAAAGTCCAAAATTAACCCGCCCCGCAGAGATTTTTATAGATTTAGTAACTACAGTATCTATTTAAACTAGCCACGTAGTTTGAGTTCTAGAATCGGCGTACTTTTGGAAAAATTCAAGAAAAGGTATTGCTAGTTTCACTCGTCAGCTAAAATGGCTGAAACACCATCAAGTTGTTTGACCGTTAAGTTCATGTGCAGTTGATGTAACAAAATGCCACATGCATAAATGTAAACTAGAATAAAGGTTTTACATCTGGTGAAAGTCTTGATTTGTTCAGTATTAATGGACTTGAGAAACGATGTCTTACATTTTGTACTTTTTAAGGAAGTTTCTGAGGTCAAAATTGGGTTTAGTGGCACCAACAAACATCCAGTGTTACCATGGCAACAAAGAAGAAACAACCTTAACAAAGGTCATTTTTGAACATCCCCCCTGAAGACCTATCTGCATGCAAAATATGAAGGGGGGTCAAAAATTTTCATTTCCCACTTTTCTCGATTCTTACAGAGAACTGCTCTTAAAGCCTTGGCTAAATGAGAATTATGAGAGTTAATGAAATTTGAAAATCTCACTGTCAATTGGACCTGGAACTCCTTTATGCTCTTGGTGGCCCTCCCAGGGGAGTACTCGGCTATATTAGTGACAAGGATGTGCGAATGAGGACAAATTGTTAGACCCAAATAAAGTCCTGTTTGTGTAAAACCAGACCTAAAATTAGTCCAACCGTCCAGAACTTAACCCCCCTCCCCCCAAAACAAAGTCCCTTTTCTTTCTGCATGAAAGTGTTACGCTTTTTTCTGACCCAAAAAAAGTCCAAAATCTTGCACCCACAAAAAGGCACCACAGGAAGCCCAAAAAAGTCCTCAGATTGTAAATTTGAAACCAAAAAAAGGTCTTTGCACCTCCTGGTCACTATCATTCCTGAAAACCCCCCTTGGGGTTAAGCTGCTACATAGTGTGCAGTACGATTGGAGAAAACCAATTATTTTTAGCCATGAGGCAGACATGAGAATGGAAGCTCTAATCAACTCAAGCATGTTTCACTGAGGAAAATATTTTCAACTGTTCATCCACAGAAAGAAACAGACCTCTGTAACAAAGTTGTTGGATACTTTGCAGTGTATCGTATCTGTTTTGCCATGGCGGCATTCTTCTTCTTTTTCTGCCTCATCATGTATGGTGTCAGCAGTAGTAAAGATGCCAGGTCTGGAATACAAAATGGATTTTGGGGCATCAAGGTCCTCATATATGTGGGAGCCATTGTTGGAGCATTTTTTATCCCAAGTGGAACATTTACAGAAGGTATTGGTGTGAGCGTTGTTGTACAGTGAAACACGTTAATCTGGCCACCAACAGGCCACAAAAATTTGGCCATATTAACAGGGTGGCCATGTTTATGAGGTTTGCCTATTATAAATTTAAGGTATTTTTCATAGCTGAGCAACATCACTGCATATACAGTGCTGTAGAACTCAGTTCTTTACCCTCCACCCTTTGTTTTGTTCCCATTTGATCTTGGATCACACTGGCCATTTTTAGTACCTTAACCTGAATTGAAAAAAAAAACTGAATTGAAAGTAAACTATAGCTTACTTGAAATGAACTTTAGCTTAATCAAAACCAAATTTAAATATTAACAGGAACAAATTATTGCAACACAAAAAAAGGTAAAAGAAGCGACAAAAAAAAACATTGATAAATTGAAACAGAAAACTACAATACAGTTTGTGTGGTCATTTAGGGTGCCGTAATACAGGGTTAATTTACATTGAAAAATAGTCACCCAGGCTTTACCTCGGGTGGCCATTGGCTGCATTAAAAGGGTGAGTTTGTTCAAGAGAAAATAACTGAGTGAGCATTTGTTCAGTCCAAAATATAAAGTGGCCATAATAACAGAGTCAGGTGGTATGTACTACATGTATTACTACTAATTGTCAGGAATCGACTGTCATTATTACAATGTTCAGCATTAAGATTTTTAGAGTGCAGGTACACAACAAAACAGAACAAAAATATGAGACCATAGTCAAGAATGTATTCCATGGAGCCCAAAGCTCATCCAAAATTTATTCATTTTCATAGTCTGCTCTCATTTCTTTTGCACAGTACTGAATATTTGTAAGCCCTAACTTAGCCCTGACTTTCCCGATTTGATAACCTCTTTACAGTATCTATGAACATATTTTGGGCTCATTGGCGCCTTCCTTTTTAGGTTTGACTAACCTGTTTTTATTACCTGTTTACAGTTTGGATGTATTTTGGGCTCATTGGTGCTTTCCTGTTTATCCTGATCCAGCTGGTTCTTCTTGTGGACTTTGCTCATTCCTGGAACAGCTCATGGGTTGAAAAAATGGAAGAGACTGGTTCCAAGGTGTGGGCAGCACTGCTTCTTTTCTTCACATTCTTGATGTACGGCATTGCTGTGGCGGGAATCGTGTGCCTGTACATCTACTTCACCCATGGAGTCGAGGGTGCACCAAAGAAAGAATGCCACACCAACAAGTTCTTCATCAGTTTCAATTTGATCCTGTGTGTGATTGCATCAGTTTTGGCCATTCATCCTAAAGTTCAGGAACACCAGCCCAGATCTGGTAGGTGCTTTAACATGAGAATAAAATGCAGCATGAAAAATTGGACTGTTCAGCATGGATTGAAATTGTGGATAGTTTTTTTTATTTGTCTCATGACGTAGTCACTTTGTGTGGATTGCTATAAATGTTTAGACCACTCAGTGCTTGCTTATTCAACAAAAATTGATGTCTTGTGGTAGTGCCCGAAGCACAGTTTTTTAATAAACTATTAACCCCTTTATACATGTACAATTTCTTTTTCTCTTGTGGTGTTGTTGGTTATTATTAAAATTCTGCTCAGTCCACAGACATGAATTTGTTTCTTTTTCACAAAATAAACAAAGAAAACTTTTGAACTGAAATGAACACCCTGGTGAGAATCTTTGAAGGATCTTTAAGGATCCTTAAAGATCTGCATGAGGATCTGCGAGGATATTACTGAGGATCTTAATAAAGATTATTAAATATTAAATATTATTAAATATTAAATATTATTATTATTATTATATTAAATATTAAATATTATTATCTTTGATGATCTTTGCAAAGATCTTTGAAGATCTTTGCCAAGAACCTTAAGGATCCTTGAAGATCTTTGCAAGATCCTTTCAAGGATCTTATGAAGATCCTTGAAAGATCCTTATAAATTCTTGAGGATCTTAAAGGATCCTTGCAAAGATCCTCACAAGGATATTTTGCTAGGATCCTTTGAAGATCTTCATCAATTCCTTGAGGATCTTTGTAAAAAATTCTGCAATAAATTGCAGATGAAGAATCTTTGAGGATCTTTCAAAGATCCTGTGAGGATCCTTTAAAGATCTTATTTTTAAGGATCTTTGACAGGTCTTTGAAGATCTTCAAAGATCCCTGAAGATCCTGTGAGGATTTTCACCAGGGCAAGCTTGAACTACTTGAACTGAACTACATCTGAACTGAACAAGCTTGGTTGATAACAGCTATTTACTTCTGCCTTCAGGTCTGCTTCAGTCTGCAGTTATTTCGTTGTATGCAGTTTATTTAACATGGTCTGCTCTGCTATATGACCCAGGTTAGTCAGAATAAAAAAGTTAAAAATACGCTTCTTGATTTTCCTCTGACAATCTTGACACCTGGTTATATGAAAACAAAACCTCACTCTTGTCCTTCAGAAGTCCTGCACTTTTTGTTAAAACTGTCATTTTATTGTTTCAGACAGTTCGTGTAACCCATTTGTCAACACTGATCCTGCGGTAAAGAGTATTGACAACCAGGCAATCATTGGCATAGTGCTAATGTTTCTAATGGTTTTATATGCAAGCATCCGGTCAGCAAGCAGCTCGCAGGTTGGAAGACTTGGTATGACAAGTCGTGCGGGTACAGGGGGTGCCACGGAAGGGACAACTCTTCACGAGGAGGGTGGCGAGGCAAGTGACGTGAATCTAATGGAGGAGGGAAACAGACAACAGGTGAGTTTGGCTATACAGGTTAGGGAGTGGGGATGGGGGAGTGGGGATGGGGGAGTGGGGATGGGGGAGTGGGGATGGGGGAGTGGGGATGGGGGGGGGGGTGAGATGGGGGAGTGGGGATGGTGGCCAACACAGAAGTCAACATATTTACCAACAATATTGTGGAGTATAATTCTTGGTAACCTCTTGGACGAAACATACATGTAGCTGGTGACTCTTGTTTAAAAATAAACTGGTCTGCACAAAGCATTGAAATCGGCTCTCAATCATTAAAAGTGATGTATTTTTTTCAGGTTTATGACGATGAACGGGACCAAGTAGCTTATAGCTACTCCTTCTACCATTTCATGCTGTTTTTGGCATCGCTTTATATCATGATGACACTGACTAACTGGTACAAGTAAGTAGAATTTTTGTCCCATAAATACACTTATTACAAGTATTGCACTGTAGTTACCAAACATCATGTTAAAGCCATCACTCCTGAAGAATACTCATGTTCAATTTTTTATTCTGTCACATGAAGTATATGAAAGTGGCAAATAACTCTGTCAAATACAGTCCAACCTCTATTTAGCAGTCACCCTCTGGATGGCACGGTGGTCTAGTGGTTAGCGCGTCGGACTTTCAACCTGAAGGTCGGTGGTTCGAGCCTGGTCTCTGCCGTCGTGTTGTTTCCTTAGACAAGAAACTTTACTCCACACTGTCTCTCTCCACCCAGGTGTATAAATGGGTACCGACGACAAAATGCTGGGGGTAACCCTGCGATGGACTAGCATCCCATCCAGGGGGGAGTAGCAATATTCCTAGCTGCTTCATGCTACGGAAACCGGGTTAAGCTCCGGCCGTGTGAGCCATCGTGGCCCGAGTGCGACTTTTTTACCCTCTATTAAGAACTCACCCTCTAATAAGTGCTCACTCTCTAATAAGTGCTCACTCTCTATTAAGCAGTCACCCTCTATAAAGCAGTGACTTAACAAATCCCAGGAAATTCCTCCCCATATTTGCTGTAAACTTGACATCTTTTTAGCGGTCACCTCTACTAAGCGGACGTGGTCACTGTTTAGATTTCCCAATTGGCTAATTTGATTGTATTTCACCTTTATTAAACGGTCACCTAGTTTAATGGTGAGGAAGAAATCTCACTTACACTAAACAAATTGAGTGACATGCTTTATGATTTTAAGTTACATAGACCCAAATCACAGACAACAGAATTGCTGATGTTTTTGTTTCATGCAGAATGTGATGGCAAAACTTCACATTTCGTATTACTGTTGCTGTTAGAAATAAAATATACATCATGTGAGCAATTTCACATTCTAGTTCATTTTTTCCGTATTACATGCTTCATGTTAGAACACCTCTATTAAGTGGACAGTTGGCTATTCCCGAGGGTGACTGCTAAATAGAGGTTTGACTGAATTAAGTATCCGTTACTGGTAAACATTCCTTGTATGCAGTCCTGGGCATAAGTGCTACCAAGTGCTCCACAGTCAAGGCGTTAGTGGCAAGTGGCACTCTGGCACAAAAATCATTTCAAAACTAGTGTTTTCTGTGCAAAGAAAAGGCCTATCCGATGTGGTGGCTGCCACAAATCCATATGGATTGCTTGCGGTGAACTAGGCCATATACTAGGTTGTGCTGGCACAGAAGCCTTCTGGTATGTGAAAATACATGAAGCTCGAGACTGTAATCTCCTTGTATCTTATTCAATTCAGGCCTAAATCCAGTAACCTGAACAACTTGACAAACAGTGATGCTGCAGTGTGGATAAAGATCACCTCCAGCTGGCTTGGACTGTTGGTATACATCTGGACCTTGATTGCTCCCGTCCTCTTCCCCGATAGGGACTTTGACTGACCACGCCCACTTCTTGGGGCCCATTACAGTCACACCCAGAACTAAACAGAGTATTGCTATTTGTTTTGTATGATAAGCTATTATTATTTGTGTTTAGAATTTCTGTTGTTTCAAGCTTTTTATCAATGGTCAAGCTGATTGCAATGAAAGTTGAGTTTAAAATAGCATTAGATAAAGAGTGAGTCAATTAATATGTTTTTCCCTAGCTTTGCTTTAGCATTTTTGATTAGTTAAAACCAAAAATGTAAACATATTTTGGCTGACAAAAAGAGAGGGCTCGACAAGTTAGTAGTAAAATCAATCGTGACTTCCTGGCTCCATGATGTATTTGCTTTGAATCCTGATTTACTTATATATAGAATCAACTTCGTCTGTTTTGATTGGTCAGACTGATAACTTGGTTTTGGCTTATATAGCATAATTATGAAAACAGCGAAAAAAAGCAGCAGGCAAATGAGAAATATTGCAACGAGAAAAACAATAGGGAGATTCGCACCCACCCTCAGTGTCAGCACTTGTATTCGTTTTAATCGACACGCCATCTTGCCCCGGGAAGGGGGAGGGATACTCTCTGTTATAATTCAACACATTGATACACTGCCCAAATATGGTCAAAAAGTGATCGATATACGCTATGTCTACATGACGTATATCCAACGATGGAGGTAAATTTCCCATTTTGACAAAAGAATGCAAAAATGACGTACCGGCCTCGATATTTTTTCTTTAAACTGTGCTTTGTTATCAATGTGTTGAATTATAAAACTATTATAGCGCTCAAGCTTGCGTGATATCGCCAAATTTTAGCCGACTCAGCCTACGGCCTCGTCGGCTAAGAATTACGCGATATCAAGCGCGCTTTCACGCTATAATAGTTAAATTTCCAATTCTCTTCTAGCCGTTGTGGGTACATGTATGTGCCACTGAAGTTTTGTCTGGGATAGGGTATAGAAATCAGAGAGTTTTGGTCTAGAATAGGGTATCATTTGCCAGAAAACTGATCAGTGGTATAAAAATAGAGTTTCTTGTGCCCAGTCTAGAAAAAGGTTGCAAACCGCAGCTGAACGCCTGGTATAGGGTTTGGGGAGAACCCCCCCCCCCCCCCCCCAAAAAAAAAAAAAAAAAATGTATGGAGTATCCACCTGGCATCTTTCCTTCGTTCACTATCTGAACGCCAGGTACAGGCTAGTTTTAGTTTTATGAAACTCAACTTAAAGCCGCTCTATAAAATTGCGCTGGCTCTAAAATTAATTGAAAGAGAAATTAACGTCTGATATGTTAATAAAATTGTAAGGTTTTGCTATAACCCTTATGTGATTTACAGATGAATTAACGTATTATGAAATGAATACTGTATTAACATACTCTTGATAGTCACAGTATGTTGTAAAAGTATAAGAAATAGAAATAAAATTTGTTATTTTTACTTGCCGACTCAAAGTGCGTGTGAACAAATAACTGAACAAGTACAATTTGGTTTCAGTTGAGTTGATTGGGTAAATTGGCCGCCGTAAAGATATAGTATATCTGCCGTAAACCTCCGAAAATAAGCCCTGGGCTTAGATTTGCCCAACGCCCCGTTTTGTAGGGCTTATTTTTGGGTGGGCTTATATTCGAGTGGGCTTTTTTTGGTTGGAAATATAAGTTTAAAAAAATCAATGTAGCTATTAGGCAAAAATAAAAGGTGAAAAACGCGGAGTACCAGAGGGAGTGTGGGTTGAAGGCGGTGGCATTGAACTGCCTTGCAAGTTTCATGTATACGGCCAAAAGGAATACAGATAAAGAGTCATCATATTTATTTAAAAACACGGGATCACATTAATTTCAAAAATGGTTTTCCAGTGAGCCGTGGACTACTACATGCAATAATTATAAAAAGTTTAAAAACCTTATACATTATAATCACAACTATCCAATAAAAATTATTTAACTAATCATAACTAATAACCATAAACCTAAATCTAACCTTTAATTATAAATTAAATGTTATTATAAGTGAGAGTTAGAAGAGAAATTGGAAAAGGACAGTAAACTTATAAACACTGGTGATTTTGTTTGTGTTCATGATAATTAAAAGCAACGTCTAAGTTATACATGACTCCTTTATAATGTATTTTCAGGTCAATTCTTAAAACATCCCCATGGGCTTGGTTAATCGAATTATCACAAAAAAAATTCGTCATCGATTGATCATCGATTTCCAATGTTGATTCATTAATTGATATCGATTGTCATCGATGACCAACAAATCCATCAAACACTTCATGCGCATTCGTTTTCCATCCCCGCCGTTGAAGGCGGAAGTACTGTAGTACAGTCGTGGTTAAAAGGCGTTTGCACTCTTTTTGTTGACTCCTTTGCTTCACTAAATGTAAGTAAAACTTATCACCGACTACAGTAAGTCAAATCTGTGCTAAGCGGACAGCCTTGGGAACACTACAGTGTCCGTCTCATCCGTAGAATACGACATAATTCGTGCCTAATATCATTCCATGTACGGAGGAAGTTGCATGCAGTTAACTTCCATGGTACGTTTTTCTTCATTCGTTTTGTTGAAAAACACTAATCGAACATTAGACATGCATGTACCGTTATTGTCTTCAGTATTTCTGTGCAGTTCAAGAACACGAATGAGGGGATCCTAATGATTCAGTTCAATGAACAGATTCGTTACTTCCTTGTTTGTGCAGCTTCATTTTTTTTATGGAGCAAGCTATTTACTTTATTGATGATAACGAGTCAGTGATTTTATTGTCCTATAACGAGAAATGGAACAGTCCTGCATCAACTCGGCCAATTTGTATGGTAAAATCGTAGTATCACCTTTTCGATCAAATAAACGGAGATAGATCGAATAGACCAAAGAAGGCATGATTTCGTTTTCAACACGCGAATACGCGAAGCGTAATGACAAGGTTATTGCAGACGGGCAGACGGTGGCAAATATGCAAATAAGCACTTACTCACTCACTCGTTCCTTCCATTAGCTGTAAACTTTCTGTCACGTAATGTTTTAAATTTGTTTTGCTACGAATGCGTTGCTTAACAAGATCGACGTGAATCCAGCGATAACAATAACTAATTTACTGCTTTCGCATTTGGAGTCCCTTGATGAATAAACCAAATTTTTGTGTCTTTCATGTCTTAGCGTGAAAATAAGAGAGAATTGGACATGGTTATGCGCTAAAGGTCAACTTTCATATGTCGTCGGTGGATCTGTTCCTCAAGTTAAAATATATTTTTGCGTTTTTTCTACTGAACAGAATATGTTGACCTAAATATCACACATATCATATCGCGGATTGCGGTATTTTAAAAGATATCTTAAATCAGATACCGTACATTGCGTTACGCGATAACAAAAAAATTGGCAATCTTATCGCAGGGTAAATTGATGCAATAAAGCTTTCAAGAACTCGAGTGTCTTCTCGACCAAATCGACTAGCACATGTCTAAATTCAAAAATTTTATTTAACTACATTTCGATACCTTTTTGTTAGGAAAGGTCGCTCAAATATGAGCCAGCGATGTGTAGAGCCTTTGATATTTTTCAATGCTGTGACAAGATAGCAATTAGTTCTGATGGGCATTAGATACACATGCTTTACTATACATCATTTTTTATGTTCTATATAGTATCTGATAAAATAAAAATATTTCACTTCTGTATTTAACTTGACTAACTTGGATATCTCTGACAAGTGAGGGGTCAATTGAGAATGTAATTTGAATTCACCCTTTCGGGCTTGTGTTGTTGTGATAAGCTAACTATCCTGATGTACATGGGACACAAATGGTAAACGCTTTTTAAAAGGATTCACCTAAACACTGCGCTAGTCTCTGTCCATAAAGATATAAACATATCTTCAAACAAACAGTGGAGATCAATGAAAGGATCGGTCACGTGACAACAGGCGATTTTCACCACGTCACGGCGGCCATATTGGTGTCCCAAAACAATGACATGGCAACCATATTGGTGTCTCAAACGAATCCTATAGAACTTTAGCTCTATTCTTATTCAAACATTTCCTGTTGTTTTGCCACTCCAATATGGCCGCCGGTCACGTGAGTGAAAACATTCTATAAAAGGCAAAGCATGTCATATTTAGACCAAAACAGCGCAAAACCACGAGACCACACTTACATATATAGCTTCTAGCGGTATTCTCTCTCCACATACGATTTAAGACTGGGTATTTTTTTGTGCAACTTGTCTTTCGATAGCATAAAGCGAAGCATTACGCTGCCGTGACACAAGATATTCGAGGGCGTGCAAGGGTGAAAGCAAGTTGTTGCAGCGTTACACGAATGTTTGCACAAAGTAGATCTTGCTTGATGAGTGAGTATCTTCCACTTGTACTGCCTCGACAAAATGTTTTAAAAATCATTCACTCTCGGGATCAGGGCACTGTTCTCGAATGTGGTCTTATTTACTGGTCAGCTTTCACCTTTTTCACGCCCACAATCGATTCTCTGCTCATGCAGCTGACTTGTCCCCTGGCGCCGGTATAGCGAGGGAAACAGGGAGCGTGGGGCCTCTTGGGAAGGATGCAATCTTCTGCTCTACTTCCGTCCTACAACACCATGCGCACCAGACGCCTGGAGAGCAGGGAGTTCATGTGGTCTATGGTTCTTTGTGTATGAGACCTCCAAGTTAAATTTAGTGTTAGGTTCTGTTTCTTTCTCGATATTTTACACAAAATATTTTTCTTGTTTCGTTTCTGGCCACTTTTGGGAAGGAAAGGGTATAAACTTGAAAGTTTAAGGCAAACTCATCACAGCCTCTTTAATATACCTATTTTGAAGCCATATATTTTGGTGTTCTCTTCAGCTGCTTGGATCCTTTCAAATGCGAGGCAGGTTCGCAGCAAATCCTGGTGCAGCGGGACTAACGGTGGGAACATCCATGTCTCCTGGTCCCAGAACACGTGACCGTCATAACCATTAGTAGCCAGGGCCCAGTTGTTCGAAAGCCGACTAGCGCTAATCTCGGATTAAAAGTTAACCAAGGATTACATTGCACTGTTTAAAAATGTTAACAGGATTCAAAATTGACGCTAATCCAGGGTTATCTTAATCGTGCTTTGAATAACCCGGCCCAGGCCTCCTGGGCTCAGAGCAAACACTCAAGAAGGACGAAGAGAGCTGCAAGACACAAGAAAACGAAAATCTCAACAGATCATTTCAAGTTTGTCCTGCGCAATGTAGCTTGTTAGAGTATATAAAGAGGCATCTACACTAACTCTCCTTTCTGCGTCATTTGCTTGTCAAGATCACTTGTGAAGTCAACCCAAGCCAACTTGAAAAAATGCGTTTGGTCATTGTGGCAGTTTGAAATAATACCTATTGTAAGCTCTTTTTTCCGTCGCTACCTTGTGAGACAAACAACTTTAAATTGCGCTAGTTAAATATATTGTTATGAAATTAATATCAGTCTAATATTCTATGCCTGATGCTTAACTTTCACACAATTCTGAGATATCGTTTTTCCCTTAATAGGTGTCAATTATCGATCCTGATGTTAGCATTTTACAACAGATATTTTACCTTGAAGGTAACCCTGATTATAATCTTTGGGTTTACATAACGCAGATACCTAATGTATAAGTCATAAAAGATGTTGGATGTGTGTTTAACTGAGGACTTAATTATTTTCTATCCCGAAGGACTTTCAACACTTTTGGCAAGACAAAGAGCTATCACAAGGGCTGTATCTAAGAACTCAGTCTCAGTAAAGGGAGAATCTGCGGATTGAAATGAAGTTGAGCTGCCTGTTGAAATGTTTACCTTCAAAGTGAATCAGTCGATAAAACCAAAAGGCGCAGAGCCGCTTCCGAAACGAACGGATTTGACGCCACAAGGCTCTTTTGAAGAAAACAATCACAGCATACCTGACGTTAATTTAGTTAACGATATTACGGATACTAACGAACAAAGAGAGAATTCGGATAGTGTGAGGCGGTACAGCCGAGACGAAAACGGCCAGCCACAGTTAGTTATAATTAATGACGTTCATAACGATGGAAATGTTGATAAAGGAGATACAACTCCTCTTACACAGCCTCCAACTAAAGGAGAGCCTGTTGTTTGGCAATACGAGGATGCGGATGAGTTCGAAACTGCCGACAGTTTTACGAAGAGCGACGAATGTGAAGCCGATGAGGAAGATGATGAGAAAGTGGAAATTTGTATTCCGGACATTTCCGATGATCATGTGCACTCCATAGTTAAGGAATCTGAAGTGAATGCGGAAGAACAAGGTTATGAGCTCCTTGAGGAGGAGGAGGAGGAGGAGGAGGAGGAGGAGGTGGAGGAGGAGGAGGAGGAGGAGGAGGAGGAGGAGGAGGTGGAGGAGGAGGAGGTGGAGGAGGAGGAGGATGAGGAGGTGGAGGATGAGGAGGTGGAGGAGGAGGAGGAGGAGGAGGAGGAGGAGGTGGAGGAGGTGGAGGAGGAGGAGGAGGAGGAGGAGGTGGAGGAGGAGGAGGTGGAGGAGGAGGAGGAGGAGGAGGAGGTGGAGGAGGAGGAGGTGGAGGTGGAGGAGGTGGAGGTGGAGGAGGTGGAGGAGGAGGAGGAGGAGGAGGAGGAGGAGGAGGAGGAGGAAAAGAAGAAGATGGAGGTACTATTTCATTTACATTTAACGAGGGCGACACTTACATATCTCTACTTGATCTCTAACTGATCTGGAAGACCGTTATCTCAAAATTAATTTTGTGTGTGATAATTATTATCTAGGTTAATGAAGAAGCAAAGAATGAAGAAGCTGAGATTCCCGACGAGCAACACTTTGACGAGGAAGACGTTTTTTCTATCGAGGTAGAATCATTAGAAATGCCACAAGAGAGACAACCCGTTCCCAGAAAAGAGAGTAACGTGTCGGTTGTCAGTGATATAGAAATGGATGAGTTAGAACAGGCATTAGATGAAACACAAAGCATACCACGAACCAGTCCTGAGGGAGCAGAGAACCAGGACAAGAGACCCGAGGAATACGAGGAAAGTGATTTTGAAAGTGACTCAGAAGAACAAGATCCTCTTTCTACCATTCAAGAAGAAGAGGAAGATTTGTCGGAATCGGTAGCTTTCCCGAGTGATTTTCCGCGATCTCGCTCAGCTTCCGAGGGTTTTCAGAGCGATGATGACGTCGTGGATTTGGTTGACGAAGATCACGATCGCGATGAATTGGCAGCGCACGGTGTTGACATCGGAACCGTTCGGAAAATTTCGCAAACCGAACGTACTGCGGCGCTGTCTCCCGAGAATGAAACATCAAGAGAACTCGGTATCGGAGGGTATTTAGCGAAGAGTAACGAGGATGTAAAAGCGGACGTTTCTTATAATTCACAGCATAAACTCCTTAATGGCATTGAACTTGAAGAATCTGAAAGCGGAGGTGTTGAACTTGACGGCATAGAAACGACGTACAGCGATGCAGAAGCTGATCGCGGTGGAGTTGAGAGATGTTCAACTCCGCTTGATGAACGTGACGAGGATGTTGATTATTACGGCACAAAGCAGGACGAAGCTGCCCATGATCACGTGCATGATGAGGCCACACCCACAGCAGGAGGGCAGGCTCCGTCTGATCAAGGGCTCGAAGATGGTATGGCTTCAGAGGAAAAAGTGCGTGTTTTCATAGCCCTGTATGATTATGATCCCTCCACCATGTCCCCTAATCCTAACGCTGAAGAGGAGGAGTTGCGGTTTAATGAAGGAGATATCATTAAGGTAAGGTACTCTATCCCCCTTCCCTTGCCCCCCTGAGCCCGAAAGCTTGCTCGCAGGCTAAGGAATTCAAGTTTTACAGGCTCTAAACAACAGCTTCTAAACTACACAACAATAACACAAAACAGCGAAAGTATACGTACCCAACGCGGAACTTGTGGATTATGCAAGGGTGTCAGAATTTACGCAAGATGAGTCAGTAAAACAACAAATGACTAACAATTGCTACGGTTAACTTGCCAGAGCAAATCATTGAGCAAATCCAAGCTGTGCCAATAAATGGCTAAGTGTATCCTTTTCTCTTCAAGCAAATTTATAGATCTTTATATAACTGCAAAACATACCCGTTAGCCAAACGCGTTTCTGGTCGACAGTTCAATACCAGTACGCAAATACAAACGTACATTCAAAAACGTTTGCGGACAATATTACAGTATGTTTGATTGTCTTTTATTTCGCAAAAGTTGTCGATTCTACTTGACGCCTACTTATGCAAAGTTGCACTGTGTGTCCAGGCCTTTAGATGCAATCGACGGTATTGACATGGTATAAAAATCTACCCACGTCAAACCAATTCAAACTCTTTTATCCTTTCACTCCCACGTCAAGTATGGAGACATGTAGTGTAGTTCAAAGTTTTGAGTCTATCAACGAAATCCTATGGTGTGACCATTCTAATGAAACCTCTTTGACTGGCACTCAGGAATTATGTTCTTATTTTCACAGGTTTACGGTGACAAAGACGAAGATGGTTTCTACTGGGGCGAGTTAGACGGCAGAGCAGGCTACATTCCATTCAATATGGTGTCAGAAGTACAACTGGATGATGAGGAGACTGCTAGCAATGTAACCACGCCTTCTTTAAATCTCACTCAAGCATCGGCCCAGGTCCCTGAACAGAGCCCCGACCATGAGGCTGAAGTCCACCCCAGTTCCACGGAAAACTTGCTCGATGAAGTGATTCTTGAAGAAGGCGAGTTTGAAGACCCGCGGGAAAGCGAGAACTATCAGATGCCCCCCAGACGAATGGTAGCTCTGTTTGATTATGATCCACAGGTGATGTCGCCTAATCCTGACAGCGAGGTGAAGGGATATTGAATGTCTTCTTTTTTTTTTTTCTTTATTTCAGTCACATGATAAAAGTACCTATCTGAATCATATGTTACATTGAGGTTTGGGCAAACTACATATGGTAAAATCTGTAGAAATATTAAGACATTACAACTGAATATACTATCTAAGCTAGAAAGTTATTTAAATCTTAAAATATATATATAGTTTTTAGTTGCGTATTTAAAAGATTTTAAGATTAATAAAAGAGTTCATGAAACGCGTGGTGTTGATATTTGGCTTGAGACAAGTTTTCCTTAAAATGTGGCGCGGAAAGTGAAATGTTAGGCTGGAAAAAACAATGGGTCATGGGGCATTGTCCGGCCAAAATGGTAAAATGTCTGACTTATTTTACATTATTCCCGGACATGACTTAGCTTTTTCTTGAATGTGTTGTTAATGTTTTCTGTAAAAGGCTCTCCAGTCTCCGAATACTGCCGCCTCTCATCGCTTCCGGGGCACGATGTCCGACCCATTTGTAAAATGTCCGATCAAAATAGAGGTTTAAAAGGACATATGTCCTTCTAAGTAAAAAAAATCTTTGTGACACTAGAAATCCAGTAAAACTGTTTGACAACTGTTTTTCACTTATTACAGGTGGAACTGAAGTTTAAAGTAGGTGATTTTATTTATGTGTACGGTGATATGGACGAGGACGCGTTCTTTTCGGTGAGTGGACACTTGAGTAACGTATTACATGTACACACTTTCGTGCTAAATGTATTGACACCAAAATAAAGTGATACATTTTAAGAGCGGTTTTCAATTAGTATAGGTAACCTAACGGTTTCGAGTTCAATTTGGGATTAATTTGCACGAGTGAGTTTTTCGAAAAGCTCAAAATTGCACGAGCCGCTTCGGCGAGTGCAATTTGAGCTTTTTGAAAAACTCACAAGTGCAAATTAATCCCAAATTGAACGAGAAAACCGTATGATTACTTATAAATAATTATACATGAAAAAATTGGCATCCATTTGTGTTTGGAAATATTCTTTTTTTTTGCAAAAATTTTTTTTTGGAAATTTTTTTTTTCTTTTTTTGGCAAAAAAAAAAAAGAAGAAAAAAATTTTTTTCTTCGATTTGTAATTTGCACTGGTGTTACACTTTTTGCACCGGTGTTACACATTTTGAACTGGTGTTACACTTGAACTGCACTGCTCTTAGCCAATCAGAATCGAGTAATTTTTTCATGTATATTATTAAGGATCGTAAAACCAAAACCAAAGTAATTACTTTGAGCAATCACATCGGACGCAGACAATCCAATGAACCAACCAGAACTCATAGCAAATGCATGCGGCTGCGCCAAGCACGGGAAAACGCGTGCGTGTGGGTTCTGATTGGTTGATAAAGTGGCGCGAGATTTTTTAGCCAATCACAAAGCGTAGCAATGCAAGGCAAAGCCAAAGCAATTTATTTGCCCTGTTTGTTCCAGGGCGAGTTTCGTGGAATTCGTGGTTTGGTGCCTTCGAATTTTCTTGAAGATTTGTCTGATCCTCATGACAGCGCTCATGAAGATTCCAGTCATGACGGCAGCTTTGTAAGTGAAACACTTGTTTGAAAAAAATTTTGCTTCCTATAACTATATTTCTGTCTGTGTTACATGTTCTTGTTTATCAGCAAACGAAGTCCGTCTCTAGACTAATTATTTCTTATTACTCTTCCTTTTAAAAGTTATATATGCCAAGTCACTTATTTCAACAGGAACTCTAGATCTCTTGATTTTTCGTCTTTGCTCAGTCAAGGTCACTGCGCTTTTATGTTTGAACAACAGATCTCTCTATACTGACATATATTTGACGCAACTTTGTCTTTTATTTTAAAACCTTTGGGTGAATCCACCTACCCATCGTAATCCATATGTTTAGGTTATAAAACATGTTCATCTCTCTCTCGTTTTTTAAAAGTTTTAAAAATCACATAAAATAAAATGTCATATTTATGTGGTAGTTACCTCACATCTAAACGAATTGAGAATTTAGCCTGTAGTTTTATTCAGGTACTACGACATAATTTTTTTTCATGTGACGATGCATTTGTTATTTCATTGTGTCAGTCGTTCTCATTTCACGTCGCGTTGTCTTTCCTTTCTAAATCTGCCGACCAAGACAAATGTAAAACTTATTTGAAAGCTAAAAAACTGAACTGAAACTGTTGTAATCTTAGATTAGCTCCATTGTACTTTCGGAAACCGGCCCCATCAGTGTTTACTTATTAACTAATGACTTTCAATGTTCTTATCTTTCTCTCTTATTACATGCTGAGTGAAATATCTACCACAGGAGACTGTCCTTCTTTCTTTCTGGTATTTAATCACTCAGGTTCCTGTCTTTCTTCTTATGCCTGTTCGTAATTTAGTAAAACGAAGGTGGAAAAAATCTGCAGTCATATATATGGGCATTTTACTGTTCTGATCTGAAGTGACAAATGACCATGAATCACCAGACTATTAGCCTGAGCGCGTGACGCCTGCTCAGTAGCGTCTTTTGCTAGACATCACATTAAAAAGATGATATTTAAAGCTAACGACGAATAGGTGCTATTAATCAACAGCTATGCATTTATGTTTTAGTTTATTTCTCTTCATTTTATTTCCCTTCATATAATAATTTATTTTTAACTTTCAAAACCTCGAATCGCATTTACGTTTCTCTTTATATTTTCACATTCTTAGTTTTTATGGGGACTTCCCTTTTAGTTGTTTTAGTCTTCCCCTTCTGTTTGTGCTTGTTTCCATTTTGGTTATTTGTTGTCATGTTATGCCCTTCGGAGCACTAATGTCCGTGTGCGTTCCCAGCTTGGGTATAATAATCATTCAGTGTCTCCTTAGGGGGTGGGGGTGGTAAAGAGGGTGATCGACGTACCTTTTAAGGCTGGTTTTCACTGGCGACGGAGTCGGAGTCGGAGTCGGAGTCGGAGTCGGAGTCGGAGTCGGAGTCGGAGTCGGAGTCGGAGTCGGAGTCGGAGTCGGAGTCGGAGTCGAAGTCGTAAGAGCTCTTCCGACCTGGTGAAAATCGAAAATCGGAATCGCAAGCGGAGTCATATTAAAGCTCGACGGAATCAGAGTCGCCGGGGAAGAATCAGAACGGTTCCATTTTCTTCCAATTCTGCTTATGACTCCGATGCTTATGATCCAGTGAAAACTAAATTGTCGGAGTCGCAAGCAGAAGCGAATAAACCAATCACAATGCCCATTCCTTGCTTACGACTCCGACAATCTAGTTTTCACTTGATCGTAAGTGACGGAATCATAAGCGGAAACTCTGCTTGCGACCCCGTTGTTAGATCTTCACTTGATACGCTTCTGATTACTCAGCTTACGACACCTAGATACGCTTCTGATTACGACTTCGACTCCAATTCCCGGACAGCGCTACGGTCAACATTCAAGGGATACGGCCTAGAGAAGTTAAGATAAAGAAATCAAAATGTCAAATAAAATCATATGGGGCGGAAACAGATGCAAACCTTCTACCTGTGCTGGGAAGCTTTAAAGCGCTTAAGGAGTCTAAGACAAGAATGAAGGTGGTCACGTGGCAGCTAATAAAAAGAAATACTCAGACAGCCCCGCTGCTCGGCTACAAGGATGGATACTGGTGAACAATGCAATCAAAAGGAAACCAAACAGGCAGTAATACGAATATTCGGGTCCATTCCACACTTCAGTGGTTTTCGTTGTATCAGGTTATACTAGGTTGTGCTGGCACAGAAGCCTTCTGGTAAGTGAACAAGCATGTAGCTTCAGACTGTATCTAATCTCCTTGCATCTTATTCAATTCAGGCCTAAATCCAGTAATCTGAACAACTTGACAAACAGTGATGCTGCAGTGTGGATCAAGATCACCTCCAGCTGGCTTGGACTGTTGGTATACATCTGGACCTTGATTGCTCCCGTCCTCTTCCCCGATAGGGACTTTGACTGACCACGCCCACTTTTTGGGGCCCATTAGAGGACCGTCAACTTTTACTCACGGTCCATATCAGTGCGACAGTATTGGACATGACTGGCCCATTACAGTCACACCCAGAACTAAACAGAGTATTGCTTTTTGTTTTGTATGATAAGCTATATTGTAAGTTATATGGGTTTAGAATTTCTGTTGTTTCAAGCTTTTTATCGATGGTCAAGCTGATTGCAATGAAAGTTGAGTTTAAAATAGCATTAGATAAAGAGTGAGTAAATTAATATGTTTTTCCCTAGCTTTGCTTTTACGTTTTTATTAGTTAAAACCAAGAACATTAAGATATATTGGCTGACAAAAAGAGAGGGCTCAACAAGTTAGTAGTAGAATCAATCGTGACTTCCTGGCTACATGATGTATTTGCTTTGAATCCTGATTTACTTATATATATACATATATACAAACAAACAAACAATATATATATATATATATATATGTATATCAGACTGATAACTTGGTTTTGGCTGAGCATCATTATGAAAACAGCGAAAAAAAGCAGCAGGCAATTGAGAAATATTGCAACGAGAAAAACAATAGGGAGATTCGCACCCACCCTCAGTGTCAGCACTCGTATTTGTTTTAATCGACACGCCATCTTGCCACGGGAAGGGGGAGGGATACTCTCTGTTATAATTCAACACATTGATACACTGCCCAAATATGGTCAAAAAGTGGGGGATCGATATACGCTATGTCTACATGACGTATATCCAACGATGGAGGTAAATTTCCCATTTTGACAAAAGAATGCAAAAATGACGTACCGGCCTTGATATTTTTTCTTTAAACTGTGCTTTGTTATCAATGTGTTGAATTATAAAACTATTATAGCGCTCAAGCTTGCGTGATATCGCCTAATTTTAGCCGACTCAGCCTACGGCCTCGTCGGCTAAGAATTACGCGATATCACGCGCGCTTTCACGCTGTAACTGTTAAATTTCCAATTCTCTTATAGGCGTTGTGGGTACATGTATGTGCCACTGAAGTTTTGTCTGGGATAGGGGATAGAAATCAGTGAGTTTTGGTCTAGAATAGGGTATCATTTACCGGAAACTGATAAGTGGTATAAAAATAGAGTTTCTTGTGCCCAGTCTAGAAAAAGGTTGCAAACCGCAGCTGAACGCCTGGTATAGGGTTTGGGGAGAACCCCCCCCCCCCCGCCCCCCCCCCCCCCCCAAAAAAAAAAAAAAATGTATGGAGTATCCACCTGGCATCTTTCCTTCGTTCACTATCTGAACGCCAGGTAAAGGCTAGTTTTAGTTTTATGAAACTCAACTTAAAGCCGCTCTACAAAATTGCGCTGGCTCTAAAATTAATTGAAAGCAAAAGAAAGATTACAATTATGTATCAATTGGGCGCCCTGGCTAAAAAGAAAAATTAACGTCTGATATGTTAATAAAATTGTAAGGTTTTGCTATAACCCTTCTGTGATTTACAGATGAATTAACGTATTATGAAATGAATATTAACATACTCTTGATAGTCACAGTATGTTGTAAAAGTATAAGAAATAGAAATAAAATTTGTTATTTTTACTTGCCGACTCAAAGTGCGTGTGAACAAATAACTGAACAAGTACAATTTGGTTTCAGTTGAGTTGATTGGGTAAATTGGCCGCCGTAAAGATATAGTACATCTACCGTAAACCTCCGAAAATAAGCCCTGGGCTTAGATTTGCCCAACGCCCCTTTTTGTAGGGCTTATTTTTGGGTGGGCTTATATTCGAGTGGGCTTTTTTTTGGTTGGAAATATTCGTTAAGAAAAATCAATGTGGCTATTTTCGGGTGGCATTTTGTCTTACATACAGGCAAAAATAACAGGTGAAAAACGCGGAGCACCAGAGGGAGTGTGGGTTCAAGGCGGTGGCATTGAACTGCCTTGCAAGTTTCATGTATACGGCCAAAAGGAATACAGATAAAGAGTCATCATCATATTTATTTAAAAACACGGGATCACATTCATTTAAAAATGCTTTTCCAGTGAGCCGTGGACTACTACATACAATAATTATAAAAAGTTTAAAAACCTTATACATTATAATCACAACTATCCAATAAAAATTATTTAACTAATCATAACTAATTGTCATAAACCTAGATCTAACCTTGTATAATAAATTTAATCGTATTATAAGTGAGAGTGAGAAGAGAAATTTGAAAAGGACAGTAAACTTCTAAACACTGGTTATTTTTTTTTTTGTGTTGATGATAATTAAAAGCAACGTCTAAGTTGAACATACTGAGAATATGCGCCGACTACAGACGGCTCAATGACGTCACAAGGAAAGACGCTTACCCCCTGCCCCGTGTGGACTCAACGTTGGACGCCCTGGGTGGCGCGAAGTACTTTTCCACAGTTGATCTGGCGAGCGGATACTGGCAAGTCGAGGTTGATCCCCGAGACAGAGAGAAGACAGCATTTGTTGTCCCTCAAGGTCTATTCGAGTATCGCGTGATGAGCTTTGGTTTGACAGGAGCGCCTGGAACGTTTCAGCGCTTGATGGTGTCTGTGCTAGCAGGTTTGCAGTTGTCTACCTGTCTTGTGTACCTTGATGACATCATCATTTTCAGTTCCACCTTTGAGGAGCACCTTAGTCGCCTGCGAGAAGTCTTTACTAGACTCCGGGAAGCTGGACTGAAAATGAAACGGCAGAAATGCAGACTCTTGCGTAAGAATGTGCCTTTCCTGGAACATGTCATCTCTAAGGAGGGTGTTTCAACTGATCCAGCCAAGATCTAAGTGGCCAGTACCTGTTTTTAAGTCGGAGCTGCGTAGTTTTCTGGGACTTTCGTCGTATTACCGACGTTTTATTCAGAACTTTGCCTCCGTGACAGCACCGTTACACCAGCTACTGACTGCGGAAACGAGAAGCACTTCGTATGGACAGAGGCCTGTGACCGAGCGTTCCTGGAACTGAAGCAACGTCTCGTGAGAGCCCCAGTTCTGAGCTACCCAAGGTTCAACATGGAGTACATCCTGGACACCGATGCGAGCGATACCGGGATTGGCGCTGTTCTCTCCCAAGTGCATGATGGCCAAGAGAAGGTGATCGCGTACGCAAGCCGAACGCTTAGCAAATCGGAGAGGAACTATTCTCTTACCAAGCGGGAGATGCTGGCCCTGGTGTACTATTCGCAGCACTTCAGACATTACCTGTACGGGCAAAAGTTCGTAGCAAGAACTGACCATGCTGCACTGCGGTGGCTGACAAACTTTAAGGAGCCGACTGGGCAGGTAGCACGATGGTTGGAGAAGCTTGCATAGTTTGACTTCAAGGTCCAGGCCCGTCCCGGTAAGCGTCATGGAAATGCAGATGGTTTGTCCAGGAGACCCCCTGAACCAGACAGCGTGCTGCCTATGGTTAGTACTGTTACCAATGAAGACTTCCTCAACTGGTGTTCGAAGTGGACAACAGCAGATCGCGGACCCTACTGTTGGCCGTGTATTGGCCTGGAGGGAGAGAAAGGCAGAGCCGCCTGGGCAGAGCGAGTTACAAGGGACAGGCCCTGCAGTGCGTAAGCTGTGCAGCCATTGGGACGCGTTAGAAGTACGAGATGGAGTCCTGTATCGCCGGTGGGAGGAGGAACAAGGTGCTGTAACCAGGTTCCTGTTGGTTGTTCCGAAATCCCTTGTTCCTGAAGTCCTGTCCGCACTTCACGACAGTCCAAGCGCAGGTCACTAACCCTGGGTAAAGTTCGCGAGCGTTTCTATTGGCCTGGTCAGCGAGAGGACGTGGAAGACTGGCTTCAACACTGCGTCAAGTGCTCCACTAGTAAAGCAGCCAAAGCTGGTCCTCATGCTCCTCTGGTTAGCTGTGTACCTGGGTATCCCCTAGAGAGAGTCGCTATAGATATCCTCGGACCTTTACCAGAGACAGAAAACCACATCAAGTACATTATGGTGTTGCTGACTACTTGACAAAGTGGACGGAAAGTTACCCCTTGCCGAATTAGGAGGCGCGGACCGTCAAAAGGAGTACTGTGACAGGCGAGCAGATGGACAGCCGTATGCTGTCGGAGATCGAGTGTGGCTCTACACCCCAGCGATCAAGAAAGGGCAATCAGCCAAGCTGCGTTCTCCATGGAGGGGCCCCTTTGTGGTTGTTGACCGCATTTCAGATGTGACGTACCGCATTCAGCCTGAGGGAAATCCAGCAGGAAAAAGACAGATTGTGCATTTCAACTGACTTAAGCTGTGCTATACTGGAGCTGAAGAACAACCCTTAGCTGATCCGTAGCCACCCATACTAGACGAAAATAGAAGAGAGCGCAGGCCGCCTGCCTGGCTCAGAGACTATGTTCTTGAATGAGTTTATTTTAGAGACGATTTTCATTCTCAAAGTTTCTTTAAGTTAGGATAGTTGCTGCGCTGTTTTTGTGCGATAGTCGACATGAGGACATGCCTAATCCTAAGTAAGGGTTATTTTTAGGCAACGAGGGGATACGTGATTTATTCACCGAGGGCGAAGGAATAAATCACGTATCCACGAGGTGCCTAAAAATAACCGGCTTATATTCCACATGGGCGAGGTTGACTGCCCAATGACAACAAACGCTTTTGTGCAATGCATATATCGGAATGCCTTTGTATGTGTGGAGAACAATAGAATAAAAATGCTGAACGTACGTACTGGGATTTCGACGTGGTAAATTCGTACAGAACAAACATGTTTTGTTTTGCGTCGTGTCTGAGCTTTATTTACTCTAACATCAGAAGACATGAGTGACTCAGCAGACGACTTGTTTTTTACTCGGAACAGTTTCAGTGGTTCGTTAAATGTAAGCAGTAAAGCTAGACGAGGAGCTCGCGACTGAACAACCTCGAGGTGCTTATGATAACGCGCAGTTTAGCGTTGCAGAAGTGACTGAGGTGTTGTTCGAAGATGCCAAGCAATGTCAAGATATCGCAGCAGTAAGTAGAATCCAGTAATCCAGTATTTCGGAACGATCATCGTCTGTGTTCAATTTAACAAATTGCTCGGTTGTGTTCACAATGTAAGAATCCTTTAAGTTAGTGACAAAGTTTTCTTGCTTTGCTGTTATTTTTGTTTGCAACTTTGGGTGTTGAGAGGGGAATATGTCAGGGGAATATGTTGAGGTGAATATATTCCATTGTTTTGCTATTGTTTCAGCCCCGCACTCCCCCGTAACAATCAAAAGCCGCCACCAGCTTTTCAGACAGTTGATAATTAGCGGGGATTACTCAATATAATCCCCTACGAGAACAAAGGAAACCAAGCGAGCGTGACATTCTAACTTGCGCAACAAGTTGTTAATCGCTACAACAAACACCCACAATCTCGTTCCCAGAGCCCGCGTTACCCTTGTCCAGCGGAACGGGCGAGCGAGCGTAGGATGTACATGTAGATACTATTTTGCCTATGATTCATCATGACTATCATCATCACTAAGAATGATTCAGGATTATTCAGCATTTGTAATGTTTCTATGTTTAGTAGCTTTAAGTGATTCACGCCAATACATGTACATATAAATACCGTAGCTGAACTCAATAAAGTAAGTGTGATAATCGTAGTTACAGTTGTAATTGTCGGCCCTTGCCTCTAACAAGCTTACTGTCTTTACTAGCCCCGACCTGTGAGACTCTCCATACGAAGATCGGCCAAACGCTACAAAACTCTACCTCTATGCTCACTGAATACTAAGCGGCATCGCTTTAAAATACTTCTACCAAACCTGCCAGTATAACTCAGTGAACGTCCAACGATGGACCGGACTGGCATCTGCGACTTTCGCACCGTTTACTTGATATATATGTTTGTAAATTTACAAAATTCTACTCCATACCAGCTTTGAATATGTGACCCATTGCTATTTTTGGTTATCGAGGGTTTATACAGCTTATAGCTTACACTGTTTTGACAAAGTGCATGTAATAGATAATGAAAATACAAACGAATTTGTCTTGCTGTACCGTGTTGACTGTGGTCTTTATTTTATCATTTCACTGGATTATTACACGTGAATAAACGGTGAGAGTCGGTGAGCGTGCCTTGGGTTGTAATTGCTTTGGGACTTGGAGGATATTGCATACATCGAATGATTCATACGTCATCTGTACTCTTTTCGGGAGCTACTCAATCCTCAATGTTCTCCCACGATCATCACACAACTCTACTCTAGTTGTACGATGCCCACCTTCTAACCGTATATACAAACAAGTTTGCACCCTCGCTTCTTGTTTACCCTGACCGTTCATGACTTGAATGTATATATAAATCACCCAGCATTTTGAACTGAAGATCGCGTTGTATAAATCAATCTAATAACTTTAACAATGATTATTTTGAGAAACGTTTTGTTTCACACCGCTAAAATGAACATTTTTAAACAATGAAACATAAGAATTCTGTCTTGAGCTCGAAGTATTTTAATATTTTATTTTTACAGCCAAATTCGTTGTATCGCGATGCGCAAAATGCAAACTTCGAAAAATTTTCTGCTTTTTCTGCGTTTTCTGTTCCGTCAATCATCTCAGTGGGAGGCGGGGTTATGCATTTGCGTGGGCAGTTTTAATTAAAGACTGAACATGAGATCGATTTATGAAAAATTAAACGAGCTAAATGCTAGAAATACCTGGAAACTGTAAAATACCTGTAATCGGCGTGATTAAAAGACCAAAACGGAATTATGATCAAATTTCTGCGCCCGAGTCGAAAGAGTGTACCGTACGTAAGACAAACTTATAGCCGAAAATTCTGTCAATGATTTCATCTTCAAAATCATGTTCAAGATGTTTCTTTCAAATATTTAGTTCATATTCAATCACATCGCATCTTGTTTTAATATATTTTCTTTTATTTTCCGTCGTTACTACATTCGTTTTCTGCATACATACTGTCAGTATACATTTGCATATTATTACCGTTGATGCATGATCGGTCGACCGTAACTGTAAACAACAGGAAAAGCTCAAACTTCACGGCTCGCCAGCGGAGTCGATTTTGCCAGCATATAAATGAAATATTCCATGGAAGTTGAAGAAGGTTTTTCCCATCTCTAGTCGTCGAATTTTTTTAGATGCAAACTTTTGAAGCCGATAAAACGTCCAACGCCGGCGGAGCTCACTAATTTAATATGCCCGATGCAAATCAGATTTACAAGCGAAGACACAAATTCTAAGGTAAAAATCGACGGATAAAATTAACTTTCTGAATTCCTCTCCTGTATCCATCTTCTTTGATTAAGCATCCTTTCTCTTTCTCATCAGCTCTTCGAATAAAATTTATCGCCATTGAACTCTCCGAATCAAACTTGCGGGAATCTCTCATCGCGCTAAAAACTCGCTCCGTGTTAACCCCGCCTCCCACTGAGATGATTGACGGAACAGAAAACGCAGAAAAAGCAGAAAATTTTTCGAAGTTTGCATTTTGCGCATCGCGATACAACGAATTTGGCTGTAATTAATTAAAATCATGACTTTGCTTGCCCCAGTCTGTTGACAGTACAGAAATCAGTGATATATGTATCCGGGGGACTGGGGCGAGAAACCGATGATGGCGGACGCAGTTTTTAAAGCTCCGTCGTTTTTGAAGTTTCCACGGCTTCTGGTCATGACAAATCACTTCTTTAAACCGCAAAAATGAGCGAGGACGATTCAAAGACATCTCCTTCAGAAAGACGAAGGAAGAAAAGAATGAGACAACGCGGCTCACAAACAGACGAAGAACTTCTCGCGGAACACAGTGGCTGCACAATGTGTAGTTCCAAACTACAACAAATCGAAGAAAAGCTAGATAAAGTGCTCGCACTGTTGCCGGAACTCGAGAACCAGAAAAAACGGATCACTTCTTTAGAAGAAAGCCTGCAGTTTACACAGAATGAACTGAAAGAATTACAACAAAATGTGAAATCGACAACTTCAAAGTTAAACGAAGCGAACAAGAAATTAGATGCCGTAGACAATCTCGAAAAACGTGTAATCAAACAAGAGTGTTACAACCGACGTAGCAACATCAAGTTCTTTGGAATTAAAGACAACGTCAAAGAATTACCAACAGATACGGAAAAGACTCTACGGCACTTCCTGGCAAAGGAAATGAAAATCTCTCAAGAAGAACTTGACGATATAAGTTTTGAAAGAGTACATCGAATCCCTACGAAAGTAACTAACAACAATGATGCAAAACCAAGGCCCATTATTGCAAAGGTGTCGTTTTATCAGGATAAAGAGTTTATTAAGTCTCACATCAAACACCTAAAAAAAGGAGCTAAATTCGGAGTGGCAGACGATTTTCCGAAAGAAGTGGACGATGTAAGAAAAGCTTTGCAGCCCGTATTCAAGAAAGCAAAACAAGATCAAAGAACAGCTTTCTTCAATGTAGAAAAACTCATTATTGACCGAGAAATCTACCATGGGCCCGAGACGAAGAAGTTCTCTTTCTACGGCAAACTCATGGAGAGCGGTAATCTCATAACTTAAAAAAATAATTTGTCAAGGCCAGAACATTCACGTTCGAAAGTGTTATCTCGCCAAGTAAGAAAGTTTACCGACTGAAATTTAGAAACATCACAGGTACATCATTTCTTTGTTTTCGTTTTGTATTTGTTTTCTTGCGACTTTCTGTCAGCATTTGTTTATTGCCCGTAATTTATGTTAGTAATATCGTTAATTTTGTGTCGAATAGCATTCTGCTTTTTTCCCTTTGTTCCTCTCCAGAATGACAGAATCCGCGAATTGTTCGCAGTAGATTTTAGAATACATAATTTTTTTTCATGATGAGTCTTAAAATTTTATCACTAAATGTAAGACGCCTGAACAAAACCTCAAAAAGAAGACAGATATTTCGATGGCTTCATCAACGAAATTCTGACATCATATATCTCCAAGAAACATACTCTTCAGCAGAAACTATTAATCTATGGGAATCCGAATGGGGTGGCAAAGTTGTTGCAAGTCACGGTTCAACTCACAGTCGAGGTGTGATGATACTTTTTAAACCCCGATCGAACGTAGAAATCCAAAATGTAATAAGTGACAAAAATGGTAGATACGTTTCAGCAGAAGTAATCGTTGATGACACAAAATTTATCTTCTTAAACATCTATGCACCAAATGACCAAAAACAACAAATTCAGTTCCTTAGGGATCTGTCCACTTCAGTAATTAATCAATTTGTAAACGAAAAGGTGTTACTTGGCGGAGATCTAAATTGCGCTCTTAATGATATAGACAAATGCGGAGGCCGCTCTTTCGAACTCAAAAGAACCGTTATTGAAGAAATAAATGAATTCACAAACACCTTTGAGTTAGTTGACATATGGAGACAAATGTACCCGAGCATTCCTGGCTTCACCTGGCATAATGCATCCTGCAAAATTAAATGCCGACTAGATTATTTCTTTCCTTCAAAAAATATACAACACCTGATTACCGATTGCCAAATAGTTTCAAATATATTTTCAGATCATTCAGCACTCCAACTATCTTTAACTACTGAAGAAAAAGAAACAAAACGTGGACCAGGCTTCTGGAAATTTAATAACTCGCTACTTACTGACAAAGATTACACAGAACACATAACTAAAAGTATCCCGCAATTTATAGCAAAATATCAAGACCTTGAGGACAAAGGACTATTTTGGGAAATGATAAAAATGGAAATCAGAGCTACAACAATTATTTTTGCAAAAAGAAAAGCTAGAGAAAAACGAGATGAAGAAAAAGAACTTTTACGACAATTTGGTTACTTGCAAGAACAACTGAGAGCCAAATTTAGTGAAACCACCAAAACTGAAATAGACCGCGTCAAAGCTAAACTATCAAAAATCATTTCAAACAAAACGCAAGGCGCAATGGTACGTAGTAAAGCCAGGTGGTACGAATTTGGAGAAAAAAATAATAAATATTTTTATAATCTGGAAAAGAGGAATTATAAGAAAAAACATATCGTCTCACTTACAAAAGAAAATGGTTCCACATTGTCCGATCCCAAATTAATCCTTGAAGAAGAAGCAAACTTTTACCAAAATCTTTACAACTCAAAAAATATCAATCCAAACAACGAGATGTTTTCCTTCTTTTTTGAATCTGAAGGGCTTGAGACGCTCAGTAAGGAAGAATCAGAACAATGCGAAGGATCTTTAACGTTAGAAGAATGTGCGAAAGCGATTAAAAATTTTAAAAATGATAAAACACCGGGATCTGACGGGTTTACTATTGAATTTTATCGACATTTTTGGCACTTGCTTGGAAAATACTTAGTCGAGAGTTTTAACTATGCTTTTCAAAAAGGAAGTTTATCAATCTCTCAAAAGCTCGGAATTATTTCTCTTATTCCCAAGAAAGACAAAAACTTAAATTTTTTGAAAAACTGGAGACCAATAACATTGCTAAACACTGATTATAAAATTGCCACAAAAGCCATTGCAATGCGTCTAGAAAAAATATTGCCAAAAATTATTCACCCGTGTCAAGCAGGTTATGTCAAAGGAAGATATATCGGAGAGTGTATAAGAACAATTTCTGATACAATGTCTTTTACAAAACTAAAAAACATTCCGGGCTCAGCTGTTTTCCTAGATTTCGAAAAAGCTTTCGATTCCATAGAATGGACGTACTTGCAAAAATGCTTAGAGGTCTTTAAATTTGGTCCGCAGCTTCGTCATTGGATAAGAGTATTCTACAATGACATCTCAAGTTGTGTGCTCAATAATGGCTTTGCAAGTGAACAGTTTCCGCTTTTTAGAGGTGTAAGGCAAGGATGCCCTTTATCTGGCCTTCTCTTTATCATAGGCATAGAAATTCTTGGAAATTCAATTAGACAATCGTCAGAAATAAAAGGTATTGACATTGAACCGGAAAAAACGATAAAACTTTCCCAGTATGCGGATGACACTACTGTTTTTGTAAAAGACGATAAGTCGATATATAATCTTTTTAACCTACTCGATATATTTGAAAAAGCATCTGGCCTTCGGATAAACCAATCGAAATCAGAGCTCTTATATTTAGGATCATCACGTCGACGCAAAGACAAGATCTTAGATCTTCAGGTCAGTGAAGAACCGATATATGCTTTAGGAGTATTTTTCTCATATAACGAAGATCTCGCAATTAAAAAAAATTTTTATGACAAACTTGGCCCTCTAAAGAAAGTGCTAAATATTTGGTCGGCAAGAGACATTTCCACGTTTGGAAAAATAAATATAGTCAAAACACTTGCGCTATCAAAACTAACTTTTATCTGTAGCGTAATCGAGACGCCTCTTTCCTTCACGGAAGAAGTAAATAAGATAATTTTTAGTTTCATATGGAGATACAAACCACCTAAAATAAAAAAAACGACAATTATAAAAAGCAAAGAAGAAGGAGGACTTAACATGATAGACTTCTCTGTGTTCGATAAAGCGTTAAAGTTATGCTGGATAAAACGACTATATTCAGATGATAATGCCCAGTGGAAAGTTATTCCAACATCCCTACTTGCTAGTGTAGGGGGAACGCGTATTTATTACCCCAATTATGATATTAATTGCGTAAAATTAGAAAATTCGATACCAAAGTTTTATAAGGATGTGATCATTTACTGGCAAGAGCTAACTAGCAAAAATCCTGAAACGAAAGATGACGTCTTAAATCAAATTATATGGTATAACAAGAATATTAAAATAGATCAATCCTCTGTGTACTTTAGAAATTGGCATCAAAAAGGCATCTGGAAGTTATCTGACCTCATAGATAAGCATAAGAATTGCTTTCTCTCCTTCCCCCATTTTCAACAGAAATTCCATGTTGAGTGCAACTTTTTACAATATTATGGTCTTTTATCTGCAATTCCTCGTAAGTGGAAAGATTTGCTTAAAATAAGACCTAATGAGTCATCTTCAACTCCTGCAATTGATATTGAAACCTTGACATGCAAAACCATATATAAGATGCTAACCAACAATCAAAAGCTTCCTCCGCCAACAGCTGAAAAAAGATTATCTGAATTAGGTTTTAATAAAACAGAACGACAAAAAGTATACTCACTCCCGTTTTACGTTACTAAAGAAGTGAAGCTCTCCATGTTTCAATACAAATTAATACATAATATACTACCTACTAATAGTCTTCTCTACAAAATGAAAAAGGTCAATTCTCCATCTTGTCCCTTTTGTCAAACAATAAAGCAAACTATCCTTCACCTTTTTGTTGACTGCCCCCTGGCTAGAGCCTTTTGGCAGGAATTTACTTATTGGTATAACTCCATGTGCAAAAAACATGTCGAGCTTAAAAAAACAGAAATAATCTATGGTGTCTTGGACAACGTGTCGGAGACTCTCAATCATCTAATTCTTATCGCTAAGCAGTTTTTATTTAACTGCGCCACCAACAATAGTAAATATCTTTTTGCGGATTTTCTCATTGTGGTTAGGAACAAAATTAAATTAGAAAAATACATTGCTGTTCGTGCTAATAACTTCCATCGCTGTTGTACAAAATGGCAAGATTTCATTTAGATAATAGTCTACATTGTCACTTTCTTTTATTTTCAGTACTGTTTACATGTCATGTTAATGTGAAGGACGTAAGGATTTAATTTTGTATGTAATCCTCTCTTGTATGTAATCGTCTTTGTAAAAATAAATAAATAAATTAAAATCGCCCAAAAAAAAAAAAAAAAAAAAAAAAAAAAAAAAAGTGATATATGTATCCCCAGTGACAGCGGATAAATCACTGTGACAACGGGAAGAAGAGAGACCATGGGACGAGGTTGAGTGGGCCGGTCTGACAATGATCTCATTGGAAAACCGCGAGATTTCAAGGCGCGAGACCGTGAGATGACTCCTGAAATCGTAAGACTCACGACCAAATCGTGAGAGTTGGAAGGTCTGCAGAGATCTTTGCACAACGTGAGGTGAGTGAAGTTGGAGCTATAAAATGTAAGTCTTGTTTTGTTCACATAAAATCGCTTTTCAGCATTGAATGAACAAACACATAAAAAAAGAGAACAAAATCTTGTTTTAAAAAATTTTATTCAAATATCCGTTAGTTTATCTTTAAAAGCAAAACGCGTACGATTAGCGCATCGCGGAATTGTCCTCGCAAGCAAAATTGGCTACATACATACATACACACACAATACATAAATCATACCTGCCAACCCTCAGAGCACAGAAATCTGGAGAGGTCTAGAAATCTTTGAGTTCTTTGAATTGCAAGAATGTCATTTTCGAATACTCTCCGAACATCACCCGAAGGCTTTCCAAATGTTACCGACCAAAAAAAAAAGGACAACATTATTTTGATCTGATCGTACTTGTTCTGTTTTACGTTTTCCGATCGACAACAGCTCAAATAAAAGCACTAACTCCACTTCTTGTTTTATTTTCCTTTTTGTCATCTCGAAAATAACGAAATTAATGAAAAAATTTTGAGAAAGGCCACGGTAGTTATTTCCCGGGAGATTTGATTAAAAACTTGGAGACTCCCGGGAAAACCGGAGGGTTGGCAGGTACGATACATACATACATAGTTTATTTGATAAAGCAGGTTAAAAATAAGGCAGCTAAGCTGATGTGGACCTGCTCATACTAACTAAAAATTCTACTAATTACAACCTAAGTTATAAGCACGTGCTAAGCACATGGCGAGATTCAAGATGTCACTCCGACTAAATAGACCTTTCCACGGTTTTTCCAACTTTTGATATTGGCCATGTAGCGAGAATCTAACGACACTGCTAGAAAGAGCACCTCAAAATTAGTAAAATAGCCAAGTTTGTGAGTCGTATCTTGTAAAATCGCAAAGTTATAGCTTCGCGGATTCGCGAAGTCGGGAAATTTTACAGACGTTTGTATGCTGTGGGGCAAGTTTGTGCCCCCCAGCATACAAACTTTTGTAAAATTTCCCGACTTCGCGAAGCTATAACTTTGCGATTTTACAAGATACGACTCACAAACTTGGCTATTTTACTAATTTTGAGGTGCTCTTTCGAGCAATGTCGTTAGATTCCCGCTACATAGCCAATATCAAAAGGTTGGAAAAAACCGTGGAAGGGTCTATTTGGGCACATTTTATAAACATTTCTTAAAAACTAACGAAAGCACAAACAAAAAGTCAATCACAAATTGATATCAAAATAAATTCCCATCGAAAAATGCAATTTGTTTTACCGTAATGTCGTTCAGCTGCTTGAAAATTCTTTAAAGCTTCGCTTCTTCGGTTATTCGTTCTGACTTCTGAAGAAGAAATCTCAACTATTCTCGTGCTGCCAAATCGGGCAAGTTCACGTCGCTTTCAAGCGGTCTTTCAAGAGCGATGAAGCGTATATTTTGAACATTTCTTCTAGTTTTCGCCGAACTTTCGGTATTTTTCTGCAAGATTTAGCTGAAATTGTATTCCACACAGTGCTCGCTGCCACAAATTTCAACTTGATTTTGACTTTTTTGGAATTTTATTTGTTCATGTATTGTCAGATGGGCTGTCAGATGCGCGTTTTGATTGGCCAGTTGGAAATATGATTGTCCGGCTGGATGTCCAGAGCGTGTATTGAGAAAATCTATTTTAATCAAGAAGTAAACACAAAATTTCCCTTCAATTGTCGAATTGTTTTTAAGAAATATTTTATTAAAGCAATAGAGGACTTTTTTCCGTGCTTACATAGCCTCATCTAAACACTCGGGGGGTTGGTTGAATTCTCGAAAGATACGCAAACTCGAGACGCAGTCGAGGGTTTGCCCATCGTGCAATACGACAACAACAACTCCCATTTCTATACATGGTATTACCGAACCAATTACAATAAGGAAATTATAATTAGTTAAATTACAATAAAGAAATCTAAAATGTATATTCAGGTTTTTGTAACAATGACAAGCACTACTGACTATGTTAATAATGGCGACCGGAAACGACGTCACATGAAAACGATCATTTCACTTGGCGCCAAACTAGTCTTGTCAAAATCAAAAAGGCTTTCACTTGGCGCCAAACGTCTTGTCCAATCAAAAAGGCCTTGGCGCCAAACTACAGTCTTGTCATAAACTTGTTGAACTGCAGAAACCGTGGACGAAGATCCTGCTGTGTTTCGTTGGATCTCACAGGAGGAGACCTAATCAGCTAAAATAAATCAATATACTAACGAGAAGTCCAAGGACTACTGCAGAGCTGATATACAACGAGTAAATATATTTCAGTGAAACGATATTTCGGCTGGCCAGACCAGCCTTCTTCAGGTTACAAGATGTTAATAAAATATAAAATGAAAATACAACATTATATAAAGGAGAATGTCGCAATACATATTTAAAAAATGAGGAGGAGCGGAAATGACCTCACAAGATAATAACTAAAGATAAGGCTAGTATATGTAAACTACAATTCATCACGTCTGTTCAACCCACGTGGCTCTAGTGTTTTTGCTCTATCTATTAAATACGACTCTCTGGCTTTTCGAATAGAATCGCGTGAATTGTGAATTATTTCTAGTGGAATATTCTAGTGGAATATTCCAACACTGACATGCAACTTATTCCACTAGAAATAATTCACAATTCACGCGATTCTATTCGAAAAGCCAGAGAGTCGTATTTAATAGATAGAGCAAAAACACTAGAGCCACGTGGGTTGAACAGACGTGATGAATTGTAGTTTACATATACTAGCCTTATCTTTAGTTATTATCTTGTGAGGTCATTTCCGCTCCTCCTCATTTTTTAAATATGTATTGCGACATTCTCCTTTATATAATGTTGTATTTTCATTTTATATTTTATTAACATCTTGTAACCTGAAGAAGGCTGGTCTGGCCAGCCGAAATATCGTTTCACTGAAATATATTTACTCGTTGTATATCAGCTCTGCAGTAGTCCTTGGACTTCTCGTTAGTCTTGTCATGTCCAATCAATTTGATCCGCAGGAAATTTGTGACGCGCGTTGAGCTGTCAAAATCGATCGCTGTCGCGTACAAATAATGGGCGGCCGTTACCGCCAAAAATACAAACATTGCATATGACTTACAATAAACATAAATGGTTCAATGGTCTTTTGTAAGTTGGTATAGATGATCTAGAAATGATGTAGTTAAAATGTAGTTGGACAGGTTGTCTTTGGTGGAATGGAATACTCAACCAATAAATGGTTTAGACAGTTCACAAATCGTACAGTCGCCGTTGTTGAAACGGTACAATATATATAGACACAAATGATCAAGTCTAAATGTAAATAGTTCAGCTTCCGTTTTTAAAACCACACAGACTAAGTAGAATTGGTGAAAGTAAATGAAAACCGGTCTAGTGTCCAATGTTAAAACGACAAAGTGAAGTCTCAAATGGTTCAGCGTAATGTGAAATGATATAGTACAATACCAAACGGTCTAAAGTAGTGTGAAATGGTTTAACCTACCGACAAATGGTTAATCGTTATTTGAAATGGTTTAACATAACATCGAATGGTTTAGCGTAATGTGAAATAGTTCAGCGTAATGTCGCAATAGTTCAGCGTAATGTCAAATGGTTTAGCGTGACACCAATTTTGCGTAATGTCAGATGGTTTAGCGTGACACCAAATATGGTTTAGCGTAATGTGAAATGGTTTAGTGTTACATGAAATGATCTAATCTATGTGGGTATGACGTCAACTAGACTGGAATTTGGCGCGAAAATACTTACGTGTTCTGTGCAGTCTACACGGCAAACGTCCACACGACGAACTACAAGCTTCACGGCCTTCACTTCGTCTTCTATCGTCGGCTTTTAGAAACGCAGTGGTTATTCGTGCGGCACCCGTACGCGGACTTCGGTTTGCTATTCGTACGGGAGTCCAAAACTTTCGTAAATTTTCGATGTTATTCTTCACTTGTGTTGGTCCACTGAATATTATAATGTTCGTTTAGCTATACGAAGCGCTTTTGGCAAGCGATGTTGATTTGGCTCAGACTAATTTGCTGGGCTCTGTACACTCACGCGAGCGACTCATTTCGTGACACTTAGAAACTTTTCGCGTCAAAGAATACCCGTACGGTCAACTTCGATTTGCTATTCGTACGGGAGTCCAAAACTTTCGAAAATTTTCGATGTTATTCTTCACTTTTGCCGATCCCATTTGTTCATTGTTCTTTTCCATTTGTTCATTGTTTCATAAAAGGAATTCGCGAAATGAGTTCGTACGGCGGTCCATTCTTAGGGATGGACCATTAGAAAAGTGATGGGGGGGGGGGAACTTTGGGAGAGGCAAGAAATTTTTTTTTGTCCACCTAGCGGAAAATAGAGGACAACACCCGAAGCAAGAGAGCGGTTATGAACGGAATACCAAAGCACTAAACGAGTAACGAAGCTAATAAACAAACGGAGGGGATACTAGAAATCCGGACAAATAGCGCTAACGAGAAAGGAACAAGCTATGTAATAACACGCCAGCACAAACGACATGCGAACCAAGGACGCAACCCCATAAATAAAACAAAACCCGATAAGTAGGGGCGCACTAAAAACCGAGCAAAAGCCAAAACTGGCAGGAAATGCAAAAACAAGGGGGCGAAATACTAGCGAAGACCAAGAGACAGAAAACGAACCTCTGGACCTTGTTGAACCTCTTGCGCTTGCCCTTGAGCGGGTTGGTCTGGATTCGCAGCTTGAGGTTCTTGAACCGCCGGTGCGGGCGCCACAGCGCCAACATTCGCATCTTGAACGTCGTTTAAACGGGCAGCCAAAGGTCTGGCGTCTGGGGCAGCAGGAACTTGACCCATGGTATAGATAAAGGAAGGCGCAGCGATGACCACGAAGAAACAAAGCTGATACGAGAGTCCTCCAGCAATTCACGAAAGAACGGAGTATACGCGCACTGAGCTGAGCTGAGAGGGTTAATATATATACGCACAAGGTCAGCGGCACACAGCATGTGATCGCCAAAAATAACTGGGTCCGTGGAATAGAAAATTAGGGTGATTGTTAGCGCGGGCCCCGGTGAGAATATTTACAGCGTTATGCAATGTAGTTTTTTTTCTCTACTGCGTCCCGGTAATTATTTTCCTCCGGCCTGGTGTCGTAGAATTTAAAACATGTTTCAAAATCGCACGACATTTTTCTAAACTAAAGGATAACGTTTGCTCTGGGACTATACAGTACATCACAAAAGGAAAGATCACATAGCTTGTATATAACACTGACATTTATTGATGACTTAAATTAATGTTTTAAAATTATTAGCTTAAATAGAAACTTAAAAAAAACACTTCTACAATGTCAATTTAATATTTCGACAATAAATTATTTTTGTTGAAGATATTGTTACACATAATTAAAACAACCCAGGTTTAAATAAAAATCACTAACGGAAATGGTCTCTCGGACAGGAACCACCATTTAATAAAAAGACTGGTGGTCTCTTTATGTACCCCCTCTCGCCCCACCTAAAAAGATGGTGTCTTGTTCGCATAGCCCCCATTCTATCAGGAATAGAAACTGAGAGAAAGATAAAAATATTCCTGTGCCGTTTTACTAGCAATGCAAGCTTCATGCAGACAGAATATTAAACTCTCATCTCTGATTTTTAGGCCAAAAAATGTGTCCATTACACTCATGAGATAGGTGGTATGCTGTGTAACCCCCTATCCCTACATAGGGTGGGTCCTCGTCGAGTATACTTGTTATGACCACTTCCCTACGAGTCACCATCTGCAAAATGATGCTGGCATTTTTCCTGCAGCAAATGACAATTGAAAGCTAGTAATTAATTGTATGATTGATAACAGTTATAGAAAACTTGTTCAATTTCTGAGCCGGACAACAAATCGAGATTTTGTTACCATGTACATTTGTTACACTCTGTTAAAAATGATGAGAATGCCATTCTTTTATAAGTGGTGGTGCATGTCTAGGGAAGAACTGAAACAGGAAGATATTGTTTGTTTGAGGTTCTTGTTAGATATTTTGAAAGTAAACCAGGTGGACTGATCCAGACGAGTTGAAAGTACTAACATTTGCTCCAGAAACAAGACAAGAGGAGAGGATCACCATTTTCAATAACGTCCAAAAAATTGATAAAAGAGAAATTTGACTCAAGAAATCACACAGTCTAGCCTAAAAACAATATTCCGACATAATATGACAGCACTGCATGATGGGGAAAAACTTACAGGAGATAGCCCAAAGGGCACTTTGATTGTTTCAGTTTGTGAATTTCTTCCCTATGCAGTTAAAGACGCCTACATGTATAATCCTTTTTAATTAGAAATATTGATTCTACATCAAGTGAATAGTTTAATGGTGAAATATTTATTAATTTGAATGTTGCATCCGTGAGTTATAGAGTTTCATCTCTCCAATATGCTAATGAATGGGACGTCAACCCAGTAATTTACATCTTTGACCCTTTTGTACATTAAAGGCCTCACAGAATCTTAAATGCGCTTGCTAAGAAGTCACGATATACAAGTCACCAATAAACCAGTAAAAACACTCCAACAAAAATTCCCTGCTTCTAAATTCCGTCCAAAAAAAGAAGACCAATGCAATGTTGTTTTCAAAATTCCATGCACTACATGTTCATGGAATTATATTGGTGAAACCGGAAGGTCTTTTAAGGTGGCTCGACTGGGTTTTTGAGCGACGATACCGTTTAGCTTTGAGAAACTTGTGTACCACCACAAACGATCCAACGGAAAATTGATTGCCACAGCTGTACTAGAGAAAGATTAAAGTTTCAGATGAGATTAGTTTTATGGAAATCGGAGTTGCCAAAGCAACGTTATGACGTCACTTCCGGTTTTACATAATACCGAATTATCTGTCATCAAGAGATAATTTTGGAAAACGCTCTCTGGATCTTCGACCTGACGTACTTGTCCTTAGGTCTACAAAATTTTACAAATTTCTATGGAAGAGTTTTCGAGAAAATTTCGGGTGAATTTTTAAGGTGTTAAAATACAACAAAAACAAAACAATTTTGAAATGTTATTAAAACTTATGTCTACAGGGCTTGATGAAAGAATGTTTTGGTATGACATGAATTTTATACCATCCAAATACATTAGGTGAAAATCTCAAGGAAATCGCTCCGTTTGGATTTCAGAAATATTACCTTGAATATGAACTGGCCTGGAGTGTTATTTCGCTTTTACATCAAAAATTGACCCTACACTTATTAAAATTGTCATGAATTAAAAAGCGAATGATGAATTTTTTTAAAACTTAGTCCTCATAAAGATTAATTAATATTCAATACAACTGCCTAGTTTCAAATTCATTGAAACGTTCTAAGGCTGTCAATTTACAGCCTCAACGTAGGAAAATATTGAGCTGATTTTCACGAAAGTGATTTGTTGATCTCATTATGTGTCTCCATTGTCTCGAATCGCCATGCAATTGTAAATTTCAGTACATAATGAATTCATAAACATTTCATTGCTTTGTTTTAAGTGTTACATGAATTCATGATGTACTGAAAGCTACAATTCCACGGCGATTTGAGACAATGGAGATGCATAATGAAACAACAAACCACAAGCGCGAAAATCAGCTCAATATTTTCCTGAGTTGGCGCTAAAAATTTACAGCCTTAGAATGTTTCAATGAATTTGAAACTTGGAGATTGTATTAAAAATTAATTAATCTTCATGAAGACTAAGTTTTAAAAAAATTCATCATTCGCTTTTTAATTCATGACAATTTTAATAAATGTCGGGTCAATTTTTTATGTAAAAGCGAAATAACACTCCAGGTCAGTTCATATTCAAGGTAATATTTCTGAAATCCAAACGGAGCGATTTCCTTGAGATTTTCACCTAAGGTATTTGGATGGTAACACCTTAAAACTTCACTCAAAATTTTCTTGAAAACGCTTCCATAGAAATTTGCAAAATTTTGAAGACCTAAGGACAAGTACGTCAGGTCGAAGATCCAGAGAGCGTTTTCCAAAATTATCTCTTGATGGCAAGTAATTCGGTATTATGTAAAACCGGAAGTGACGTCATAACGTTGCTTTGGCAACTCCGATTTCCATAAAACTAACTTCATCTGAAACTTTAATCTTTCTCTAGTACAGCTGTGGCAATCGATTTTCCGTTGGATCGTTTGTGGTGGTACACACGTTTCTCAAAGCTAAACGGTATCGTCGCTCAAAAACCCAGTCGAGCCACCTTAACACCAGAAGGAAAGAACACGCCAGAAATATCAAAATGCACACTAAAGGCTCTTGACTAATATCACAATAATAATAATTAAATAATTAAGATAAATATAATTGAACATCTAGGTTAATTCTATCATCGCTTAGTTACAAGTAAAAAAAATAGACAATTGTTTCATGTTATTAATTTACAAATTTAAATCAAAGCTAACAAAGCCTCTTGATGCCCTAGAGAATTTGGGCCCCTTTCATGTCTATTATCTACTAGAGCGTTTGGAAAAACGGGGATAAAAAATGCTACGGTGCTTACTAGTAAAGGTCTATGAATCTACGACACTACCATCACATACAACTAACGTTTATACGAACCATAGTGTGGTTCCAGCGTTGACTTTTATTAGGAGTATAATACTTGTTTGGTAAAAAGTAAACATTTCCTGAAAATGTTACAACTGATCTTCGGGAGCGACAGCTTATGGATGAACATTAAAGGTTTTGTTGCCCTAAATGTAACTCATGTTATCAAAGCCTGCTATCTATTATACTGTATTTTTATAAATTCCAAGCCAAAACAAAAGTTCTTATTTTCCAAAAGAAACCTAGAAAATCTACTTTAGATAAACAACACTTTTACATTAAAAGCGACAAAATAGAAATTGTTAGTAATTATACTTATCTTGGCGTCAATTTTTCAAGAAATGGAAACTTCAGAAATCACAAAATAAATTTAAAAATGAGAAAACTAGAAGATCTATATTTGCAACAAGCCGTTTAACCTACTAGACTTCTCAAAATTACCAACTGATATCGTTAACAAAATATTTGATTCCCTGTTTCTTCCTAATCCTCATGTATGGTTCAGAAGTTTGGGGAATTTATGATATAATTGATTATAATTCATGGGAAAAAGACATATTAATTGAACGAACACATATTTATTTTTCCAAACTCCAAACTAGGAGTCAATAAACAATGCCCAAATGTAGCATGTAGAAATGAACTTGGCAGACTATCATTAAAAGGAAAAATCGACATAAATATCATTAAATTTTGGTTACACTTGGAGAATTTACCAGAGGATAATATTGCCAAACAATGCCTTTACTGTCTAAAGAAACGGCAGGAAAAAATCAATTGAACTTAATGCAAAACTGAGTTGATTCTTTATGTAAACTGGCTTCGAATCAAAATATTTCCACTGTAATATCAAAAATTCAAATACCCATAAACTGGCAGACATAACAAGACACCCAAACATTAATTTTTGAGAATCTGTTCCTTCTGTAACTTAAATGAAATTGAAGACGAATCACTTTTCTATTCACCTGCCATCATCACAACAATTTACGCAAGAAATATTTCAGTGAAATAAATGATAGATATCAAAATTTTAATAATCTAGACAATAATTCTAAAATCTTGTTTCTTTTTAACAGCGCTGATCCTTTTGTCTGTAGGACTACTGCTGCTTATATTTATAATTCAATGTTAAATCGACAATCTATGTTAGTTTAATGATCAGATATATCCGTTTCTTTTTTGTTGTTGTTGTTATACTTACATGTAATACTTGTTACGTACTACTTGTATAGGTAATACCATGTATTTATATGGGAATACCGAAATAAATTGTTGTTGTTGTTGTATTTCGTACCAGCAGCCATATTCTAAATCGTTTATGGGTGTTCATGCCCGTCTATGTTTTTCACACCCAGTCAATTTTTGTTTCAAACTCTCATGCACCCAAGTATCGCCTTGTTTCTTACTGTACATAACTTAGACCAGTGAGCCTGGACTTATTAGTTTAAGGCAAATGCTGGCAAGAATTTTCGCAAGCTTTGTTATATTGGAGGTGTTCATAAGAAGACGTTTGACTAAATCTTTTTTTTTCAGACATGGCATCTGGTGGACTAAAGTGTTCCATCTGTTGCGAATGTTTCGATGGCCAAAACCATTGCCCTCGTGTACTGCGTTGTGGTCACAGCTTCTGCTCAGACTGCTTAGAGAAGTTAATAGATTGTAACGCCATTACCTGTCCCACATGCAGAGAAACATGTACAGTCCCTATGCCCGCAGGAGTTGGAGACCTGCCAAAGAATTTTGCATTATTAGACATTATGGACACCATAAATGCCACACCCAAACAAGCAGTTTCACCCATTTGCGAAGAGATACAAGCACTTGCCACCAAAGCCATGAGTTATGCCGAAAAGATTATAGCTGCCGAACATAGAGTGTTGCATGTGATTTTTAACATGTACAATGATCACGAAAATGTGTTCACTTTTATTCAAGACTTGTTCAAGTTGAAAGTAAGCTTCTCTTTGTTATACAGACATGTCAGCGTCCCACAGCATTAACGGTTTTCTAGTTAATTATTTATGCACTTAGATCGGTGCAAATAAGGTGCCCAATGTTATCATACCAAAAGAATTTGAACTTTTGACTTTGCTGACCAAAATTCCAACAACCATAAAAACTTGCAGACAAGCCACACCCCAAGTCCAAAGCTCCAATGTTGGAGAAATAATATGGCAAAGACAGGAGAATCAGCTCCATGGATTGTAAGATAAATGATCTTGTATATGTTGTAATTCAATTTTATCTTTGGTTCAAATTTTATTTTACATTGTTCTTTTCTATGTTTTAAAATATAAAACAAAGGAAAATGAAAATTGAACCAAGGATAAAATTGAACTACAACATATACACCAAAAACAAAATACACTTTCAATTGTTTCGGTACAAAACGTGGACCCCCCTTTTGGACCCCATCTGGCCCCCCTTTTCTCCCCAGGAAATGCACAGATGACTGTTTCAATTCTGTACACTAGCAATTATGCAGATGAGCCGCACCCCTGATTTTAAGCAAAACTTTTAGCTTGAAAGGTGTGTCTTATCTGCCGGTTTTTATGGTATAGGTAAAGGTACATTCATTCACCTTTTTTGATATGAATATGACCTTTCAGTTTCTCCGATTGTTTTAGATTCCATGGATGTAATGTATGCTTGTATTGTTTTGTAGTTGCATGCCGTACTCACTGCTCGAGAGCAATTTCTGATGAATGAGTTGGACGAATTCTACAAAAATACAGTCAATGAGTCTGCTGAAGTCGCAGGACTGTCAAGTAATTTTGCGTTCTTGAGTATCGAAGACGCAAGCGCAAGTTATCACAAGTGTTTATTACAAGCTAAAGCTGTCTCAAAGTCCCGTCATGAGGAGATAGAAGCACTTGCCTTGAATGCCAGCACAGCCACAGACGCTCGAGTGACGGGTGTGATTGCTGACCTGAAGGAAGCTTGTGAAGAAGTGGCTTGTGAGACTCAAGGCGTGTTTATAAAAGTAAGCTTGTCTTTTGTTAAACAGTATCATGAGCTTGTAGCAACAAAAAGTATTACTAGTCCAACTTTACGGATTATCCCTATTTATGCACTTTAGTAATGATCCGCAGAAGAAGGAAAGCGCTGAACGGCAATGCACGATGGAATGTCAACTTTTTTCAATATTGCAACTGCTAAAAAGTTAAGGTTCAAGGTGCATTTTGTCTCATTTTTTTAATCGCACAACATGCAATTTTTAAAAGATATTGTATTTGGGGAACTTCATCAAGGAAGCAAAACCATTAGCTATTGTCTTCTGCTATTTTGATTGGTTAAGCACGAACATTTCCTAAAATTTATTTGACGCAAATGGCTGTTCTTTATTTTTATTCTGAAATATAATTATGAACCATCAGCCCCTCCTCTATTCTTGAAACCAAAGATATTCTATGTGGGAAAGAGCCAATGCCGCAGAACAATGAAGTTTACGGTAGTTCTTACGTGCAGCAAAACTTAATAGAGAAACCAAAGGTTCCCGACGTGTCAATACCACCAGAATTTGAACCGCTGGTCTCGCTAATAAAATGTCCAACTAGATTAACAAACACCCATACACCTTTTTGATATGACTTGTTACAGGTTCTATATGATTGTTTTAGATTCCATTGATATGATGTATTTTTGTATTGTTTTGTAGCTTCATCACGAACTCACTGCCCGAGAGCATGTTCTGATTGATAAGTTAAACAAGCTCTACATATTTAAGCAATCCATCCTCCTTGAGCAGTTGCAACGTTTGTACACAATCCAAACCCGCCTAGAGAGTACCATCCAGCCTGTCATGTCTAACATCCAATCCTTGAGCCATGCTGACCTCCTTTTCGTCAGATCCAACATAAATTCCATGCTCGGGTACATAGAAGGCCATTGCATAATGCTTGAGCCAGAGGCCGGATATGCGCCAAAACTCACCTTCGACGACTGGGAATTGACAATTTGGTGCCTAAACAACCTCGACGGCCGTGAATTGGTGTGTGCTATTAAAAGCATGGGCGCCGTCAGCGACAAGTCTACTTGCGCAGAAACCACCACTGCTGCTGGCTTTGGATTAAAGTGCGCACCACTGGGTAATGAGGCGTCCTTTACTATTACTGCTTATGATGCCCAAGGATTTCGGCGCGGTCTGGGAAGCGACGTGTTTGTGGTGGAGCTTAAAGAAAAGACAGGGGAAAGGAAGGTTGAAGTAAATTTGGAAAACAACGGTGATGGTACCTACGTGGCAACTTACACTGTCCCAGCAGATGCAGAGCCTGGTGATTACACGTTGTCGGTGCTCTTCCGTGGCACTCACATCCAAGACAGCCCTTTTGTTGTACGTGTAGGGCATCCATCCGTCCCAAACGACGTGAACTGAACCGTTTAGGTGGCCTCATTACCACTGGGTAATGAGACGTCCTTTACTGTTACTGTTCATGATGCCCAAGGATTTCGGCGCGGTCTGGGCAGAGACGTGTTTGTGGTGGAGCTTAAAGAAAAGACAGGGGAAGGGAAGGTTGAAGTAAATTTGGAAAACAACGGCGATGGTACCTACGTGGCAACTTACACTGTCCCCGCAGATGCCGAGCCTGGTGATTACACGTTGTCTGTGTTCTTCCGTGGCACTCACATCCAAGACAGCCCTTTTGTTGTACATGTGGGGCATCCATCCGTCCCAAACGACGTGAACTGAACCGTTTTGGTGGCCACTTTTGAGTTCATGGATATAGTGCATTTTTTGCCGGTAGTATTTAATTAGCTTGAATAGTTTAGCTAACGCGTCGAAGTTAAAATCAATAGCTTTTGTTATAGGTGAATAACGCGATAATTATACATCGCTAGTAAAATTGCTATAAAAGTTTTTATTAGACGCTTCAGTTAAAAACATATTTTGTAATTAATTTTTGCTTAGCTTATTAAAGACTTCGCTTCACACAACATTTATTGGACTTGTTTACGTTAAACGCCAATTGTTTATTTGATTTCATCAATGATTACATCGTCACTGTTGAGAAGTCAGGAATAAACGCTGTTGGAACCAAGTCAGGTTTCTTGTTTGTCTATTGCTGCGTACCCGTTCGTGGTTTGGTCCCGTATCTTCCAAGAGTGACGGCTCTTCCCTGCAAGCAAGTTGCCCATTTGAGTTTTAGTTTCCCACCGCATTCAAACGCAGAGTCCTGTAAAGCCCACCCTGGATCCAGAGGTCCGTTCTCTGAATATCATGAGTGAAATTAACCGTATAAACGGTTAGAAGAAGCTCGCGAGACGGACCTCTGGTCACCTCATTTCCATGCGAGGATCTAGTTCAGAATCTGAACTAGGTCGCTGATTGGTTACTCGTACTTGTTTCCAGACTCTACCGGGAGTTAACGATGCGACAGCAACTTCGGACCAAAACAATTCGCAACGGGCGCGTGAAAAACCGGTTTCCCAAAGTGAAGCCACACAAACAACAATGGCGGACGTAGATAGAGATCGCGGCTTTTTGCGATCTTTAAGAAACGCTGTGGATTACTCTTTAGTATCCAAATTTTCAAAATATCAGAGAACTAAAGCCAGTTTAGAAAGAAGCGCTGTTGAAATTTATTCAGCGCAAGGATGTCTTGAAAAGAAGTGTTGACAGGCCAGACACGACTTATTAATTCGTGTTATCGCACAGGCAGCCCAAGCTTAGTATGTGATGTTTACGCAACGAACGATCTGTAGACTTTGTATGGGAAATCCATTTTGGTCTTATATATGCTAAAATAAAGCTTTAATGTGAAAATAAACTTGACTTACCTCAACATTGTGTTTTCGTTGTGTCTTGTATGCAATTTGGGCGCAAATGATGTCCATTTTAGACGGTTTTGTGGCTTACGAGTTTTCGCGATGTCGTTGGTTGTCGTTTCCACTCATAAAGAGAAGCAAGGCCGGTGACTCCCGGCGACCTCGTCCCACAAATCGCTCTTTCACCACAAAGCGACGGGCCGAATCGCCATAAAAACACCACAGCCATAAGGCCACATAAATTTCCTATCCCATCGACTCGTCTCGGCGATCGCACTGCGATTTTAGGGGGAGAAATTTCAAATAATATTCGGTTTTCTGCAATCTTCCCGACCGTTCAGCTAGCAGTGTGACTACGGCCGCTGGAGCGTGACCACGATCATACGACATTCTGCACTCTCATTGGCCAATTCAAAATAACAACCACGCGCAATAAGTAGACTGTCAAGGGAGGCAAAAGACAAATTTTGCCGCCAGTCAATAAACACACTGGCCCCCCTCCCTTGACAGTCTACTTATTGCGCGTGGTTGTTATTTTGAATTGGCCAATGAGAGTGCAGAATGTCGTATGATCGTGGTCACGCTCCAGCGGCCGTAGTCACACTGCTAGCTGAACGGTCGGGAAGATTGCAGAAAACCGAATATTATTTGAAATTTCTCCCCCTAAAATCGCAGTGCGATCGCCGAGACGAGTCGATAGGATAGGAAATTTATGTGGCCTTATGGCTGTGGTGTTTTTATGGCGATTCGGCCCGTCGCTTTGTGGTGAAAGAGCGATTTGTGGGACGAGGTCGCCGGGAGTCACCGGCCTTGCTTCTCTTTATGAGTGGAAACGACAACCAACGACATCGCGAAAACTCGTAAGCCACAAAACCGTCTAAAATGGACATCATTTCGCCCAAATTGCATACAAGACACAACGAAAACACAATGTTGAGGTAAGTCAAGTTTATTTTCACATTAAAGCTTTATTTTAGCATATATTAAGACCAAAATGGATTTCCCATACAAAGTCTACAGATACATCACATACTAAGCTTGGGCTGCCTGTGGTTAAATCTCTCGCCTTTGAAAACGGTTGTATCCAGAAAGTTTACTTCTTTGTCTGAGAAGTAAACGTTTGTTTGCAAGGACAATAAAATCTTCTATCTCCTTTTTCTGGTCTTTTCTCGACACTCTACAGTGAAAAAATGTCATCGATGTATCTTTTCCACTGGAGTGGATTTGATTTAATATTTCTGTCTCGACCGCGTTTTAAACATGTCAGCTGTTAGATTTAATGTAAACAAACAGACACGCGTTGGTCCCCAAGGTTTAAAACCGGTTTGGTGAGATATCCGATCCACAAATCGCATGGAAATGAGGTTGTGTACTCGAGTGCCCAGAGGTTTTTATTTTTTCTCGGCGCGTTGCGCCTCGTTGTCGCGGCTTCGCCGCTCAAACTCGCCGTTTTCACTAAAAAATAAAAACCTCTGGCACCCAGGGTATGTAAAGCCTCCCCTTAGTTCAAAGTGGAAAAACATTCCGTCACATTGGAAAAAAAAAAGTCATGTAAGATGTAAATAGGCTTTTTACCATAGCTTGTCACGCTCGCTACGAATTAATTTGGCCGTTCAGGTCCCAATATACAACAAGGTAAAACTTCGATTGAAACTTAGCGCTGGATGAAAATCATACCGCTTTAATACTCTTCAGGATTTAAGGATGACTTAAGCTGCCAAAACTCTCAACTTGAAGCAAAGGAAAAGATTCTAGAAAGTGAACTCGCCCCGGAACATTATGCTAATATAAAGGCAAGTGTTCGTTTAATATCGGGATGTTTTCGAATTTTCGTGAAATTCAAACGGTTGTAAATCTTGGAAACGTGGACTGCACAGAAATATTATTCTTACTTAGGATTTACGGTCATTAAAAGTTTCTTTTTATATATAGAATGACTTTCAATCAGGTGCCAAATGTTTAAAATTTCGCCTTAAAGTTGAGCTGTTTTCGTGTTTCGCTCGGAAGCTGATTATTTGTGTATAGATAACCCGTTGATTACTTTTAAATAAGAAATTAGTCTAGAGCTGAGATATATACCTGATCAAACTACAATGTTGTATCTGTAGATTGAAAAAATAATTGGGTATCTCGAGTGAATTTTTATTTTTTAACAGCGACGGAAATGTTTGCGATTTATTCGGATCTCAGCGGCATAAAACTAGTACCTACCACGTCAAACTTCAATAAATAGTAAAAAAAAAATATATATATATTATTTTGGACTCGAACGAATTGTATTATCATGACTGCTAAGGTGAAGGCTTTTAAATAACCCCATAGCAGAGTGACAGAAATTAAAGTGCAAAACTCGGTTTTGTGAGTACTGATTTTCTTGTTCTATAATAGGCAACTTGACATTCTAAGGTATTTACTAGGGCATGACAAAAATATTCACACTGGACCGAAACTTTTAAAATTTCAAGGCAAAAAAAGCTTTGTTTTGTTTTGTTTTGTTTTTAATTTTTTACATGTAACTTGAGACCAATGCTTGGGCTGCCTGTGGTTGGCATTTTCGCGCCAAAATGATTTCGCGCATGCTCATTACGTTCTCAAAGGCGCGAAGGAAAGCACATGTAGCAGTAAGAAGTTAGTCGCGGTTTATCTGCTTTTATCTTCTCGATTCCACGCCAAGGTATGTTTTATTTTATTGCTGTACGAACATAAATCACCAGTGTATACAACACTAGTCAATGAAGAGGCTTTCGTGTAAGAAAAAAGGAAATAATTTTGCTTAAATCATGAAGAGACGTTTTGATGCTCAAGCGACATCGGTAACGCGGCTCGCAGCGGCGATAGAGCTTGCAGATAAAGTTTTTATTTTCTAATCAAAAAGTCAGTGCCTCTTTCATTTATATATTCGATTAGTGATCGTTACAGATTTTAAGGACAATACTTTGTTTAAACGGACCGTTTACAGTCATAATTAACAATTAGACCCGTAGCCCGAAAGGGCTACGGGTCAATAGCCCATGAGGCGAAGCCGAATGGGCTATTGACCCGTGGCCCTTGAGGGCGAAGGGTCTAATTGTTTTAGTATCACCCATCTAGTCGGACAGAAAAAGGCAATAATAAAAAAAAGCAATTGCAAGTTGAAGAAATATTTATTTGGGAATAAAACGAAAAATAAAACCGGCGAATTTCGCTACTCGATGACTATTACTATTAGACCCCTAGTAGCGTAGCCAATCAAAATGCAGGATTTGCATTAGTCCACTAGTTGGGTGATACTAATGGCTATTATACCATCCTGCAAGTAAACTCAAGTACCGAGAGGCGAATTTCGAATTACGAAAGGCAGTTCTTAGGACAAATTTGTGTCTTGAAACTTGATTTATACGAGGAGGTTTATATTAACAATGTTAGAATACGTGCTCTGATTATTATCACGATTATTGCTGGCGAGCGTTAGCGAAGCAGCACACTATTCTTGGCAATAGGGGAAAATATCCAAAATTTTGTCGGATGTAAGATGGGGTGCATGCGCAGTGGCTTATTGTCACTGTCGCCTAGCAATGTCTGTCATTTTGCTTCGCAACGCAATCAATCAACCGTCACAACGAATGCGACAACTGTCTAAATCGACAATCCACGCGAGAATCTGTCACGCTGTCAGACGCTTTCGCTTTCGAGGTGCAGTACGTATTTTCTAAATGTTTGCTAAATGTCTTCATTTGCTTGTGAAATTATTCATCATGGTCACGACAATGTGCCTGCTATAAGCAATTCAAAATGTCCATCGCTTGTGGAAGCGAACCACTCAACTGTAAAATCAAACGACTCGTTGCACTTTCACACGAGTTCTTCGCCCCTTGAGGCAAATAATTCAAAATCTGTGCCATTTGGGTGGATAATTCGACCGTTGAGTCATGCTCTTTGTCCGTTGAGGCGAAAGAATTGAAAAAAATGTCAATCACTCGTTGAAGCGAACTATTCTGTGAAATCAGATTATTGTTTCACTCTGAAATCCAACGACTCGTTGCACATTCAGACGAGTTCTTTGCCCGTGGAGGCAAATAATTCAAAATCTGTGCCGGCTGGGCCGGCTGATTCGACCGATGAGTCATGTTTTTAGGTATAACTCTAACTTGAACAATGAATTATTAAAAATGTAAACAAACAGCCGTAAGTAAAGATGCTTAGTAAAGCAATGTACTTTTGTTTTGTATTTTAAGAAAGCTATTATGAAATCTTCAATTAGCTTGAGACAAAACCCTCTTGAATTGTCCTTTGTAAAAGTTATTTCTCTTCAATGTCAATTATTGCTGTATCTTTAAAATATCTGTAACTTGAACAATAAGTTCTTGGCAATAGGTTTGTTTTATAAAGCAGCCCATAGTCCATAGTTAGTTTAGCAGTGTGGGTAATACAAGTCAGTAAGGCTATGGTTGGGCAATTTTCAAAACCACCACTTGCTGTAGTAATTTTTACAACTCATCCAGGGAAAGCCTACTCTACTCACCCTTTAAACACCTTCCCTTAAAAAGTTGAAAAAATTTACCGGAGCTGTCCAATGTTCAATTTACTTCCCACTGTTTTATCCGTCTTCGCCAGCACTCACTTTCCCATTGAAATTACTAGTTTCATCACCATTATGTTTAAAGTGGTACTATGATCAAAATTTTGCACCTCCCTTTCTCTTCAGTTTTGGAAAGTAGAAGTGCTGAATACTTACCACGCCAAATTTTAAGTTCATATTCCAACGGGAAGAGCAGTTATTTTAAACGTAAAGTTCAGTTTCGGCTTGCCGCCATTACTCAATTTAAAAATGGCCGAGAACGACATAGAGAGCTGGATCTAGTTGAGTCGAGAGGAAGATGACGTCATATTCGCAACACAACAATGGCCGCTTCGTTGTGTGGAAAGGCTGATCTCGCATAAACAAGACCTTTATTTTAATCTTGGTGGTTCTAGAGCCTGCTTTATGCCGAAGATGTTTTCGTGAACGTTCGAGAAGATGCCTCCTGGTAATTTTGTACAACACGGCGCCGAAACATTCTCAAAAGGCAGAGTTTCTTTACACAAATCGTCTACCAGCCAGTTCTGTGAGAGTTCAACGCGCCGAACCGCTCAAGATGGATACTTTCTTTTGACAATATCAGGGGAAAATCAACCCCTAGGAAATGCTTTGTAATAGTTTACTACTGCTACTACCGCGGATTTACTTTCCAAGGGAATTTGAGAGACTGAGTGAACCGCGTGAACCAGGAAGATTCGAAACTGTTGATTGTTTTGCATGCAAGAATATTGTGAAACAACATTCATGTACCGGGTGAGTGGCGTACATGTATGCATTTTTTGTTTCTCAAACGTGCACATCAACTGGCTATATAGGCTCTCAGGCTTGAGTTTTTTAAAATACTCCACAGATACTACATGTCATACAAACTAATAGCTCATGGCATAAATTGGTGTGGTTGTTTCTGAATATTCTCCTTATTTGTAGCACAAGACACTGTACCGTATTTTCCGGTGTATAAGTCGAACCGTTGTATAAGTCGACCCCACTTTTTGAGCCTAAAAATTATGATTTTCTTGATTTGGCATCAAGTATGAGGAGAAAAATTCTTTACGATTTTCTAGGAAAACAAGTCTTGTCTCTCTTGCAGAGAATCTTTGAGATCCAAAGTCAAAGTAAACTGAATGAACCACATAGATTGACTAACACGCGAACGAATGCACTTCGTTAATAAATTGACAAATATGAATCCAAATTCTCAAGATACCTGCTCTAAATTTCTTTCATTATGTTTGTGGCTCATTTTGAGGCTTTTTACAAAGAAGAAATGCCGTAAAATGAACGCATGAAGGCATAGAACGAGTCTGTGAACAGACCGCCATCTTGGATGCTTAGTTACCCAGCTAAGCTCGGACAACACTGGAAACCAGTAGTGTGCGGTTACCAAGTTTCTAGCGTCTTGTCGATCGATGTGCGATTTGTTTTCTTCAGAAGTAGTAGTCATGGATTTCAAGCACAAAATAACCTCAAACTTGCATGCATCGAGCAGGAAAATCAAACATTTCTAATGACAAATCCCTAATGCGAAGAATTCACACTCGTAAAGGTAAGAACGTGTATTTTGCTCGGAAAGCGAAACCAAGATCGATCGTTGCTCCTTTACTACAATAAAATATGTCACTTCCATGTTAATCTCAGGGTGTCATTGTTATGTTAATTTCCTTATGAACCAACAGCTCTTGAGTTTTGGCCGGTGTATAAGACGAGGTCGATTTTTGGGGCAAATTTTCATGGTTTCAGGGGTCGACTTATACACCGGAAAATACGGTATTTGTGATTACAGGAACTAAAAATATTATTTTTGTTATCCAATTTATTATCTGTGTTCTTAGTTTTCTATTTTAAAGTTACATCAAATTGTTACTCATCGACACATGTTAACTGTTGTATTTATATTGGTCCTGCAATATTTTCAGATTAAAAATTTAATAAAGCACAGTGCAGTGGGACTGCATCCTTGATGCATCTTGTACTGTTTGTTTTTACATTTTAAAGGGGAAATGTCAAGGGAATTTTGCTTTCTTGTGCAAAACTACTACATGTATAAATTATTTAACTAACTACCTTTGGTTCTTTGATAGAAGTGATTCCTTCAACAGAGAACAAGTAATTGAAATTAAGTGATATTTCCAATACACAAAGGAAGAACCATTTTTATTTGAAGTTGCAATCCAGTCCATCTGCAGTCAAGGATATTGTCAACAAAACCGAAGCATTATTATTTTTTATTTCCTTTACAAATGTTTTTTTTTTTTTTTTTTTTTTTTTGGGGGGGGGGGGGGGGGGCTTTTCAAAGTGATACTAGAAAAGGTGGCATTGCCCTAGGTATGAAACATTTCTGTGTACAATTAGGATAGCAAACGCCATTTAAATTTGTGCCATTTAGTCATATATATGTTTGGATAATTTTAACATTGAAATCTACCCAAAATGAAACTGTGAGGCAATATCCCCCAAGGTGGTCTCTTCCAAGCACTAAGAGTGTGTGATGTATTGAGCAATGTTGGATTATTACCCAGCCACTTTCTTTGTGTGTATTTGCAATACCCTTTTTTCATTGACTTTCCTGTTAAATGGAGAATCTGACCCCATAAACAACTAAGGATAGAAATGTGAACATGTCAGATAACATAACGAGCTGCCAGGCTTTCTAAAAGGTACAGTTGAATTCTATTAGATCTCTTTTATAACAACACTGTTGGAAGGGCAATTTTAAAGAAATAACATATTGTATGTAATTCAATTGGGAGAGAGGAAACTGTCTGCAATAATCAATATTATTGTCAGTATTAAAGGGCTACTACGATCATATTTTTGCTTTTGATTTTTTTACATTTTCGTGTACTATTAGACTTCCTTACTCATCTTGCCAAATTTCAATTCATTACGAACATCAGAAGTCCTTTCATTTTAACATTTATTTCCGAGAATTTACGGCCGCCATTAAAAAACCTTGTTCCAAGGCTTGGTTGCTGTGGTGTAGTCATTGACCACTAATTAATCAAGGAGACACTCACTCTTTCATTGCTTTTTATGTAATGAACTTTATTCACTAAACTATCATCTATAAGGTGGTACAAAGATTATTCTACTTTTACTTAGTAACAGTACTTTCACATCATGCAGTAGCATGCAGTAATTTTACTTATCTGAGTATTAAGCAATAGTAATACGTGTCCTTGTTACTATAGTAATCAATACACATCCTTCCCGGGAAATGTTCAAAAGAATCATAAATGAACACAACTAAACAAATTATGATACCCTACTAAAATCAGAACAATTGTAATAATCAAAAGTAGACAAAGTTATTGCAATCCTTGGTAGACTTAACTACGCGACCTGATCTAGTGATGACGACTTCTTCGTTCTGAGTGGCTTGCTTATCAACACGACCAGAAGGCTCGGTGTTGTCACAAGCATCAGAAACTGTTGCACCAGGCTCACTAGTAGAGTCGTTGGACTCCTCAGTTTCAGTACTCACTTTTTGTTCAGTCGGATCATGAACATAGTCACGGGGCGCATGCTTTAAGCATTTTGCATTGCGAACTAGAGTGGCACCCGTATTAACGTTGACTAGGCCGAACGTGTCTCTCACTTGGGTCTCAATAATTACTTGCTTAGCCCAAGAAAATTGCAAGTCCAATTTGTTTGGCTTCATGTTAGCACAATACACGATGTCACCAAGTTTGAAATTATGAGTAGCTGCATGTTGCTTGGTGTCGTGATAGCCCTTTAAACGCGCTTGATACAAGCTGCATTTCGGCCGATGTTCTCAATTGAGTGTCAATGCTGGTGTATTTGAGTTGGACTCAATGTGCGGTACTTTCGTACGAATTTCGTGATTGAACAACAGTATAGTAGGCGATTTTCCACTGACTGGATGTGGACTTGCTCGATAGAGCATGAGAATTTTAGGTAGCTCCTTTTGCCAGGATTTACCCTCGGAGATCACCGCTCGAAAATTTTTCTTTAGATATCGGTGAAATCTCTCTAACTTTCCGTTGCTTCGCGCATAGTACGGTGACACGAATATGTCTTATTCCATGCACTTGAAGGAATGCTTCCATCTCTTCGCTGACAAACTGTTTTCCATTGTCAGAAAGAATCTAGCGAATATATCAGTCAACGCTTTGATGACTTCGCGTGAAGTAATCTCTTTCAAGATATACGCTTCCGGATAAGACGAGTAATAATCTATGTAGCATAAGCTGAAAGAATCCACTCTTGGCATCGATCTTTGCAGAATACTTAGAGCCATGCATCGCATGCAAGGTATCTTCAACCTTAGGTAAAGCATGACTTTCTCTTATTACAGCCTTATTTACCTCTCTAAGATCACAAGATACCCTTAGATTGCCCGACTTCTTGGGGACAATTACTAAATTTGAAACCCATGTACTTGCTTCAGTGACCTCTTCAATAATAACTTGTTCTAACATCCTATCAAGTTCATTATTCACTGCTTCAATTTGACTGACAGGTATTTGCCTTAAGTGTTAACTTACAGGCTTGATCTCTGGGTCAATAGTTTTTTAATGCTCAAAATCAGTGACTTTCCCTAAGCCTTGAAAAACATCATCATACTCCTTGAGTAATGAATTCAGATCACTTTAATCACTGGTCTGATCGACTGAGTTTTCTTGGCTAAGTATTGCTAACTTAAAACTAGTCTCGCCCTAGCAATGATTCTGCGTTACCCTCTATTACATAAACCTTTGCATTGACAAACTTGTCGCCACTCTAAGATCAGCATGAAAGTAACCCTTACAATTTAGTGGTTCTTTCTGTCCATACGCAACAAAGCGTTTTTGAGTTCGACTCAGTTCATAGTTCTTAAACTGTGACTTATGCAATTGTGAGGATATTATGTCGTACTTACAACCAGTGTCAACAATCATTTTTGTCTTTTGTCCATTGATTAGCACGGTAATGGAACTCTCAACATTGTTCAAAGATAGTACAGGTTTGCTCTCGTCACTCGAGTTGTCTTCAAGCCACTTAGCAGGGTTTGATTTCAAGGTACGAACTTTCATGGTTGGAGCGCTCTTTTCTTCCTTGGCTGATCTCGGTCTGTATCCATTCGTGGGATGTGCAGATTTGGGCTTCGAACGACACACCTTTTGCAAATGTCCAACTTTTTTGCAGGCATTACACGTGGACTTGAGTGCACCGCACTTGTCAGGGCTGTGTCCATCTGTCCCACCACATCTGTAGCAGCTGAACGTTTTCGCTGGTAATCCGCGGGAAGTGTGCACGTGGTCTATTTGGATCGGGTCATCTTTGGTACCTTGTGATAGCAATCGCGCTTCTTGTACGGCCGTCTCTGAACTTGGCGCAATTTTTATCGTTTTGGCAAGGTTGAGATCTTCTTGTTGAAGTAGTTTTTGCTTCAAGGTTAGGGAGGAACATTTCTCTACCATTTGGTCCCGTATCATCTCCTCCTCCAGAGTTCCGAACTTGCAGGATTTTGCCAGCTCTCTGAGGCTCGTCAGGTAGACGTCGATTGACTCATCTGTCTTCTGTGCTTGCGACCTTTGTAGCGTTCTGCCACCACGTTCCCTTTGGGAGCAAAGTATCCACTCAGCGTGGCCTTCACATCGTCAAGGGTCTTGTGATCACCAGGGAGCGTGTGGAAGATGCGTTGTACTGCGGGGCCAAGGCAGTGCAACCTCGTGGCTCTCTGAATCGCGTCCTTTCTTTTTAAGGTCTGATGCAATAGCGTAAATTTCAAAAGCGCTCACCCAGTGTTTCCATTCACTGTACAGGTCTGTTGCATCAATGTTGAATGCAGTGGGTGCGGGCAATGATCGTTCCATTGCTTGTGGCGTTTCTGCCGGTTCTGGCTGTTAGTCTGCAGTTGGCTGTGCTGAATTTTCTGCTTGTTCTGCAGTATGTGCGGGCACGTCGTCCTCTGCACTTTGTTCAATTACGAGTTTATCCTCGTCGCCAATGTGTGGCGTAGTCATTGACCACTAATTAATCAAGGAGACACTCACTCTTTCATTGCTTTTTATGTAGTGAACTTTATTCACTAAACTATCATCTATAAGGTGATACAAAGATTATTCTACTTTTACTTAGTAACAGTACTTTCACATCATGCAGTATCATGCAGTAATTTTACTTATCTGAGTATTAAGCAATAGTAATACGTGTCCTTGTTACTATAGTAATCAATACACTACAGTTGCGAATGGGAGAAAGTGACGTAAAAGACTCAAACATACCTCACGGGTTAAAATTATAATAACAATCAGCATAGAAAATTGCCCGACAGGGATGTAGATAAAAGCCGGCAATCGGAAAAAATCGCCGGCTATTCCTAAAAAAATTTCCGGCTGATGAATCTTCGAAGGATGATACACAGCTGCCGAAATAGAAAATGTGTTGAAATATTGTGTTGAATGAAATATACAATTGAACACATTTACCAAATAATCTATTTTTTTTTCCTATAAGTGCCTTTAGATTGTTTTTCAGAAAGACGAACATTTAGTACATTACGACAGTTTGTTTTGCTTTCTTCCGCTTTGTGCAAATACATGCATGATTACACGTACTTGTGTTTATATTTTGTCATTGCACGTGGTAATTAACTGCAAATTACAAATAGAGGATTTTCAGTATGTCAAATATCCAAGATATTTTGAGTTTTTTATGGTTACATGATCTGCTATTTTGCAGGGCCTTCTCTGTGGCCATGAGAACCTGGCATTAATAAAGCATGAAAGAGCAAAAAAAAAGAAACCACAGTATTGCCTGGTGATCGCTTGTGCTAAACGACAACATATTCTTTTCACCCACACACTGTTGAAACAGTTATCAGTTTTAAGGCACCGGGGAAGGCAACAAGGTGATAGTAAAATGTAACAAAGTATTAATGACAGCCTCCTAGAACATCAAAGTGCTAAAAATTTAAATTAAATGAGTTAAATCAAAGGCCATTTATTGCGTCGACGAAGGAGACGCTTCCTAATCTTGTCGGCTAGGCGGAACGAATCGAGAAAAATGTCCGTACCAAATCTGCGCCATCTTGAAACGTCACAAGTATCCAGCATGCTTAGCGCTTAGTAGGCGGAATGAATCAAGAAAAGTGTCCGTCTGCGCCATCTTGAAACATCATAATAGTATCCAGCATTCCCAGCTCGTGGAAATCAGGCATCATCCTGGGGAGCAGGGGTTGTGAGTAATCTATTTGTCTTGATTTAGTTTCGGATATTTTCCCGATTTTGGAATTGTATGGCTCAATATTTCAATGCCTACTACTACTGGTATGTTTTGAATGTTCTATCTTGATTTTGCTGTGGTTCTCTGCCTGATTTGGGAAGCTTTCACCTAAATACCGATGTTGTCCTTCGCGATGTGCTACGGTACGGTGCAATTCGCTGTATGTCTTGTAGCAATAATTCACTGACTGGCCGCGCCAGGCAAACGCAGAGGGGATTAACTTTACAGTGCTCGAAATTGCGCCTGTATCGGGCGCATTTGGGTCTAAAGATTATGCAGTTTTATGACTAAATTTGTCTAGCTAATAAAGGAATTATATTCAACAGTCTTGTGTCTTACTTGCAACTGGTAGTTGTAATTTTATCTGAAAAATCCTGCGAAATTCACGTTGAATGTTGCGTGACTTAATCGTCAATTTCATGCTCCATTAACGCAGTGTCCAAGAAGTTTATCACCGGAGCACTTTTTCAGGCTTCATTTCTGGTTCCGGTATTAGTACATGGACTGAGGAGTATGATTTCAGAAATCAAGACAAATAGACTATTTATATGTTGGAAAAATCTGAGACCTTTCGGAGTACACAGCATGGCAGGATTTTGCCCGATCCCACGGCGATAGCATGAATTTGTTTGATGTAGGCCCGACGTTTTTGCCTGCGTGACATATCTCGCGACATGGCCCTTTTAAACAGTGGCTGAATTAATTCATGAAACTGAGGTACTAGGTCAAGACAAGGGGCCACGGGATAAGGAGACGCACTATAATCCATGATTACTACTAGTTATAAGTAATATCATGGCACTGAGGGATATTAGTAATTAAATGTCCCCTCAGCCTTGGGACATTAAATCACTAATATCTATTAAATAACTAATTGACATTTAATCACTAATATCCATTTAATCATTAATATCCATTTTATCACTAATTGACATTTAATCACTAATATCCCAAGGAAGACATGATATTACTTTGTAATACCATGAGCAGTGAGGAAAATAGGAAAATATAATTCACTGTTTCTTTATCCAAATCTTGAATAAATTGTAAGGCCAAAAAAAGAAATATGTGTGTTTCTGGTTGCATGACCAAAAACCTGTAGGGTCGGTAATTTTTTTTTTTTAAAGAAATAGGAAAGAAAAGAAAAGAAAAATCTTAAGGCATATTTTGATCTATATGGTTAAAAGGAATAAGGAGTCTTGGCTTTATTGCAGGTGATTAAAAAACGTTTTTATTTTCACTGGTAGAAGATTAATGATGCATTTTTTTGGTGCATAGTTTTGAAAACAAGAGCCACTAAAGATGGTAAAAATAAATGATTTCACTGCAAAAATGGTCCCTCAGTTCTAAAGAGAATGCTTTATATAAGGTACATTCATTGATGTTAAATAAGAAACTCGAAAAATGTCAGCAAAAATTGCATAAAAAGCCACAATAGGGCTGTGTGAAAGAAGGTCGCCATTTTTGTTTTGCTTTGACACTACTTTGAGATAAGTTACCATTGGTTAATGTTTGTTGTTCTTACTAAATATTCAGCATTTAGCATCTTTGAATGGTTATAACCAAGTGAAAAGCAATATTAAACATTCTGAATTTGTATTTTTCATTGCCATCTCAAGAAAAAGACTCGTGTATAGCTTTCCAATAAAATTTGACCAGCGAAAGATGTCAAAAAAGATTCCAGGAATACTACTGGGGGGACAAGCAAATAAAACAATTCAAGACATATTTATTAGTGTAAAATTATCTAAACACATTCAAATTTCAAATATTTGACTTTGATTCTTGCCAAGTTCCCAATACTAAGTCCTTGACTTAAAATAGATCTTCTGCTTTTTGACTTGTTGAAGGACACACGTTGGTCCCTCGTGGAAAGAAATCAACAAATTTTGGAATCATTGTAAGTTTTGAAGACATCCTGTCATAAACAGTGATTTGGAATGGGAGTAAAGATCTGCTTTTCTTCAAGAAACACTTATCGAGCAAGCTGCCATTTTGTCAAGCCATGTGTGTTTTCCCATGATGCTTTTCACTGAAACTGAGCTGAATGATAATTGGGATTCCTGTGGCACTATGATGGAAAAAAGTTGTAGGGTCAGTGCAAAAATAATGGGGTCAGTCAGGAAACTGGAAACATTTTTTTATTTTGGCCTAGAATGTTTTTACCTAGTGTTTCTAAATTTGTTCTCTGGGGACATTTGAAATTAGATTTTTTTTGTTTTATTCTAATAATGGCAAGTATTTATAGGTCATTGAGAAATTCGAAATATGAGTTTGGTTTATAATTATGATCACTGAGGAAATAAACTAAAAACTAAATTTTGCTTTGCTTAACTTAAAGTGGAATAAATTATTGTCTCTTACAAAGAACTGATGTTTGTTATACTGTACCCTGGAGAAATTTGAACACCGATATTTCTTTGTTTTGTTTGTACAAATGAGCAAGTGTAGCCGAGTAGATTTCAAGTTCCTGATTATTGTAAAAAGCATTTAGCTCACTAGCTTGACAAGCAATATGAACTAAGAGAGACAGAAAGATTTTTAGGCACAGGTTGCCTTGGTTGACATAGTGTATTGTCATTGGTGTCTGTGTAATGTTTATTCTTGCAGTCTTTTACAATTATCAAGTGACTTGACCGGACGTTTAGCTAGCTACCCCCTATGTAAACTAATACTTCTTTGCCCTTATATGGCACGAGCCTATTTTGTAATATACGCATGTTTCATGTGCAATAAACCAGTTCTGCCCAAGTGTTTGTTCTGTGTGTTTTGCTGCTTTGGTTCTTCGAGAGTAACATACTCTCCCGTAATCCTGATGAACTAGATGTTCCCCTCCCGTTCCTCACCATAAATCCAAGGATGTAACTTCACCTGGTCACACAAGCATTTATAGTAGTTGTTACAGTTAATTTCACATAACTTTTCCCATGCTTGTTGCAAAGTTTGTTGGGAAATTCGGAAGTATGTTGTGAAGTTCGCAAGTTAGTTGGCAATTAGCCAGTCTACTTGTGAACTTCAAAACAAAGTTCCCAACTTGTCTGGCACGGATGTTCAGAAATATCATCTTAACTGAACTAAACTACGAAATATTCTAATTTTATTGATCTTATAAGGATCAAATATTTCTTCATACTTCATATTATTTGGTGAAAGGGCAAAGTTCTGAACTTCCGTGGTAGGCAAGTTGGGAACTTTGTATTGAAGTTTGTAAGTAGACTGGCTAAATGCCAACTAACTTGCAAACTATGTTACATACTTTGGAACTTCCCAACGAACTTCACAACCCACATGGACAAAGTTATGTAAAATTAACTGTACGAAATGTCCAAAGCTCATACATATAAGGCTATGTCGGTTTAGATTTGTTGCAAATGTTTATTACAGTGACAAGCAAGAGAAAACAAAATGCCAAGAAACACACTACTTGGGCTGCTGAAGATTATAAAGAATAGGCTGAAGCAAAAATAAAGATTTTATTATATAGGGACTGTACCTCATGAATAGTAATGAGGGATATTTAATCTCCCTCATTCTATTCAGAGAAAGAGCATGTTAGAGATTAAATGTCCCTCTTGAAACAATTAAATCTCAAGGTGATCATGGGATTATTACTCATGCGCATAGCAGCATGAGTCAAGGTTTCGGTAAGGTTTCTTTTTGTCCCGCTATTGCCTTGTTTTTTTAAAAGTTTCCCGTATCCCGCAGGACGACTGGTCTGATTGGTTGACACGCGACCTCGTGATTTCGGCGTGCCTGTAATCACGTTCTTGTTTTCAAATAGCCGAGTCAAGCCACTAGCATTTGGACTTCACCGGAAAGGAAATTACATTTTTCGATGGGAATTAATGTTGACATCAATTTGTGATTGAATTTTTCTTTGTGTAATGTCGCTAGTTTTAAAGAAATGCTTATAAAACGTGTTTAAATTCAGTTGTAAATTCAGTCGTAATAAATGATATCTGATATTATGTAAACAAAACAAGACTTACATGTCACGCAAAATTCGTTGAAAGGGAAGGGGTGCGTGACCCAGTTAAGATCAGTTAAAATAAACCATAAAACGTTCTTATGCAAGCGCATGAGTACAGGCTACCAGCTAGCCTCTTGTTCAGTTAAGATTTGTAATAAAAAGGTGCCTTAAAAATCTCTTATGAAGAGACAAAAATGAGTGGCAAAAAATGTGACTCTAGGTATGGTATGTTAACAAATCTGAGAAATGTTCACAAGTGTGTGCCCTGTAAAATATAATTGAATTTTTTTTGTTTTTTTTTTTTTGTTTGCTTGTTTATTTATGTACTTATTTATATATTCATTCATTTATTTAATTTTAATTTTAATTTTTTCTGTTTTCAGACAATCATGAGTTCTTCTAGTTCCACAAAAAGAATAAGGCTTGATACAGAAAATTCTAATGAAGAGTGTTCGAAAGGAAAGCAGCAGCTCAAAGATGAACTTTTAGAAGTCCTTTCAGCTGTCCAGGAAAAGAAGACATTTGATTTTGCAGTTGGTAATGTCAGCACCAAACTTCCTGCATCTCCTGGTATTGAAATACCTGGTTATGGTACAGTGAGTTTACCAGTCACAGAGACAACAGTAAAAGATCTCGGAAAGCATTTCCATCAGGCTCCTTATGGGTTAGGTGAAGCAACATTGATTGACAAAGCAGTCAGAGACTCATTGCAGCTTGATCCCAAAAATTTTGAAATCACAAACCCAGAATTTAATGCAGGTGTCAAAAAGCTTGTCAGAGAATTACAGGATGATCTTGGCTGCAGTGAGCAGAATGTCACCTCACACCTCTACAAGTTGCTGCTTTATGAACCTGGTGGTCATTTCAAGCCTCATCGTGACACTGAAAAGCACAAGGGGATGTTTGCAACTCTCATCATTCAACTACCCTCTGTCTTTACTGGTGGAGATCTAGTTGTGAAACATGGTTCCAGAGAGAAAAGGATCAAATTTGGTACTCCAGAATCTAAGTTCTCATGTGTGTATGCTGCCCACTATGCAGATTGTGAACATGAACTGACTGAAATTACATCTGGTTATCGCATGGCACTTGTGTACTCCCTGTGTTGGGATGGCAATGGTGTAGTTCCCAGTCCTCCTGACATTCCAACCAATAAACTGGCTGGTTTGCTTCAGCAGCTTGATCAAGTTTTACCTCATCCTAGTATGATAGCTTGGGGACTAGATCATCATTACTCAGAGAGTTCCTTTCTTAACAAGGGAGTACAAGCTCTAAAAGGAGGTGACAAGCTAATATATTCCACTTTGCAAGGAGCTAATGCTTTGCTCGGAAATGAGAAGAAATTAGATTTTTTCATCGTAGAGGCTAAAAAGTTGGACAACATGTATGGGACTTGTACGAGGGAATATGGAGGATATCGTGGATGGGGCAGGTCAGGAGATTGTTTTGAGGATGATTATTGTGAAACAGAATATGAGTTTCAGGTTATTGGCACTGATGGAATACCTTGGAAGGGTTCAAGCGGTTTTGATTTGGATGTTGATAAAGATGTACTGAATTTTGGTAAAGATGATGATGAGTTTTGGGGTGAGTGTGATGAGGGAGAATGTAGTGGGCCGTCTGGAAATGAAGGTGCATCGAAGACCAACTGGTATCAGCGCTATGTCCTTGTCGTTTTCCCAAAAGAAAATGCCATCAAAGTAGTCTACAAGAATGGTTTGGAGTCAGCTATTGATTATATGGTCCAGCAAGTAGAGAGCGAAGATGCAGCATCAGTGAGAAAACTGGCAATTGACATTGTTGATCTGTGTGTAGAACAAAAGGAGAAATTTTGTTCTAACGAAGACAGTGTAGTTACCATGCTCAAACTGGTTATCAAGCTGAAGGACTTGGACTTTTTGAGGAGGATTCTCCCTTTGTTGTCTGAGCCACTTGTCACTTACTGGCATTCATCAGGAAACTATTGGAGGACACAGCAAACAAAAGGTGCATTTGGAATTCCATCTGAGAAAGTGATCTCTGTCTTAAAGGATGTCATTTCCACATTTGGCTGGCAACCCTTGAGTGAAGGCTTGGAGAAGGTGATTGAGTCATGCCCATCTAAGCATTATAAACAAGTAGCCATGTTCCTGGAGCAGTGCCCTGAAGATGTGCCTCACGATGAGCTCCTTGTCTCTCTGGTACAAAAAGCTGTAAACATGGCTGACCCTGAAACCAATCTAAGTGATGAAAGCCTAAAGGAAATTGGTCTTGTTATCTTCAATCATCCCAAGTCATGTTCTCAGTACATTCAGCCTTTCCTTGACTCCCCAAAGCTCCAGAGTCTTCACAAGTTGAGTGATATGTTGTCATGTTTGATAGAGAAGAAAGACAAGAGAATAAAAGAGAACAAACTCTACCAAATGACTTTAGCAAAGTATAGTGAAAAGTTAAATGAGTTATCTAAGGCTGAGAATTTTACTTCAACTACACAAATTGATGCTGTAGTGAAGGGTGCAGAGTCTCTTGTGAGCATGCAAGAAAACACTCTATTTGAGAAGCTAGTTGAAACCGTTCTACAAAATCCAAATTCAAATTTGCTAAAAAAGCTTCTTGCTGGTAATCTAGGCCAGGCAGTCCAGGTATCAGAGCCACTAAAGCACCTCATTCTGGCTCGTATTAACCAACTGGTACCCATTGTTCATGCTGGAAAGCCCAGATTCAGCTGGTGTCAGCCGACAGCAGTCATACCAGGTCATCCAGAAGTACAAGCATTCCTAAGAGGTCCTGAGAGGAGCTTTGTGTACAACAGGTTAAATGCTAAATGTCAAGCTAAAGAGTTTGAGAGAAACTACTTCAGAGGAAGAGGAAATGCCACTATCAGAGTGACAGGTTGTCGAAGTAATACAGTGGTGGAGATCACTAAATTAACAGCCGCAAACAAGCATGAAGAAGCAGTGAGGAAATACAGTGAAGATTGTGTGGAGCTAAAGAGGCTACAAGACAAAATTGGTTTAAAGTCTGAAGGATGCAGGGAAACACCTATTGTATTATAATTGTTTTATTCCTGTTAGCTCATGGTTTCCACGAAGCTTTGATGAGGCTAACCTTGATGACTTTCATTTCAAACTTTATGCCAAGCTTTTGGACAGACATATCTAGTGCACCAACCAACACTGAAGAGCTGAAGAACATGCAGATTATAATTTGATTTCAAATCAAAATTTGAAGACTATAAGTGACTTTAACTTTGTTGTGTTCCTTTTAGTTTTATATGTATATCATGTAGCCTGATTATGGCTTTACTATGACTTTGGATAAACAAATTTAATATCCACAAAGGAAATTGTTTTATTATGTTCCTGTTCACTTTATATTGCAAAGTTGATTTATGATGTACATCTGATTCATTATATCCATTATTGTTGAAGTGCAACCCTCAAAGTTTGATTTCTTGTTTGCTGACTAGCATTTTGATGGCCGTCAATCAAAGAACTGAAATCTTAGGGGAGATTTTAGACTGAATTAAGAATTTTGGAGGATTAGCGAAACAAAATCTTTAATTCATTCTAAAATCTTCTTCAAGATAAGAATTTATTGTTCATTTTAAATTTCTGTTTTTTGATTGACTGCTGTTGAAATGCTAGTCGGCGAACAAGACATCAAACTTTGAGGGTCACACTTCAATGATAATGGTAATAAACAAATGGAACAATTATTAGTAGTTAACAGAAGAATAGACTTAATAAAGTGCATTTATTACAAATGCTTTTTGCATTTTTTTCCACATAAATTTTTCAAGCAAACAGTTAAACAACAGTTAATTGATTATGTGTAGAAGAATAGACTTAATAAAGTGCATTTATTACAGATGCTTTTTGCATTTTTTGTTACATTTTCAAGCAAACAGTTAAACAACAGTTAATTGATTATGTGTGAATATGATTCAATATCATATTGTGGCTGAATCAATATCTTTCTAAGAGAAATCAGGATAACATAATAGCTATTTTAAAGTAAGCTTCAATGTCATTTTCTGCTTGCTGGCATCTATTTTATTGCAGAAACAATGGCTGAAAACCTTTCACAGTCATGGATAAAATAATAATGCTATTGCCACGAAAATATAACCCCAGTATAAAGGTAGTTTTAGGATGGCATAATTTACTGCTACTATCACAATGCTTTGAGTGGTTTCTATTGTCATGTAAGTTTTACCAATTGTCTCTTTACTAATAGAAGAGTAGAAAAATGTGGATTAGAAAAGCATTTTTACAAAATATTCTGGTAGTGGTAGTAGAATAATGCAATCATGAAAATGTCCTACTGAATGTTTACACAATTTTTGGCTGCCCACCTTTTGCTGCTATGTAAAAAGCTTTAGGCTACTTTTGCATTAGCACCATGTCAATCCCGTCTTGTCAGGTCCATAGATCACTGACTGTTGCTCCTACTACGATAGGCAATGGTGAAGAGAGTAGAGTGATGACACATAACCCGTGAAATAGTTATTAGTCTGATGGTGGTTAGTAGACATTAATTGCCCTATATCACTATGAAATCTATTGTTTAAACGCTAAGGATCATGGTTGTGGGAGGAGAACAAAACAGTAAGACGGGGACATTGGGGGGTAGCCCATACCGCAATACTGCAGCATACAATAAAAAATACCGCAATACCGCAAGGAAAATCAACAAAATACCGATACCGCAGGTATGGATATCAGGCAGGTACAAGTATTTTTGAAGGGATATAGGATAAGCAATCTAGTTACGGTCAGTTGCGCGTTTTACGCAGCGCAGTCGTAGTAAGACTTACCTCGTAGAAGGAACTAAAGCTTTCGCAGCAAATGACCACGTGACACTCGTAACAGTTCCAGGTTGCATACCGAAAATGTGAATTGCTCTCTCCAATTATATTCCTTTGTCCTCTTAACACTCCGGATGTGTGGTTCCAGAAAATATCCATACCCCTACACGGATGGTCTTTAAACCCCACCCACTCGACTTTTCTTTTTCCCCTTTTCAAATTCACAACTGCGTCATGCTTTAAAAAACATTCACTTGGTTTACGCCAGCATTTGTGACCTCTCACGCGAAAACGATACTGCCGTTGACTTGCCGTTCATCTGCCGTTCAGACGGCTGTGATTTCGTGATTAGCCGTTCAAAAAATTTATTCAGCCGTTCGAACGGCTGCCGCTAGCCGTTCAAAAAAAACTTCAGCCGTTCGAACGGCTAGGGCTATCCTTTCGGAAAAAAATATTCAGCCATTCGAACGGCTAATGGTTTACCTATTTCCCGGAATCCGGAATCTTGAGCGTGAAATCCTAAAAGCCGGAATGAATCAAAACATGAAAAATAAATAAATATCCGTTTAATACCCGTTTAATTTTTCGTACATGACATCGCATGGCGAGCGATCCGATTCCTTGCTTTACCTTTTTACGCCAAAATTTTGACTATAGCGTGACTTGATTGAAAAACGCACGCTGTGGTCTAAACTGAGTATAGTGCGACACATCGCACTTCGTTGTCAAGCACATTCACAGGCTTAGCCAATCTATAAACAGGATAGATGAGAGCGAAATCGTGGCGGCAAAAGCGGCCCGTTGAAACGAAGCATTCGCGATTTTAAATTTGTCACATTCCATCATGAGTTTATGGATCTTTATGAATGACGCTATTGTTATACGGTAGAGATTACACATGTCATCTAGGGATCTCTTTGCCTCGATTTTCAGCCGTTTGAGGGAATCCGGTTTTCAGATCCTCCTCCCAACGGTATGTACTTGGTGTATCCCTTATTATTTTGTATTTGAGTAATGTTCCACATAAGAACGATAGCAAACTTCATTGTCCTGCGGCATTGGCTCTTTCCCACATAGAATATCTTTGATTTAAAGAATAGAGGAGGAGCTGATGGTCAATGATTATATTTCATTATAAAAATAAAGAAAATCATTTGCGTCAAATAAATTTTAGGAAATGTTCGTGCTTAACCAATCAGAATAGCAGAAGACAATAGCTAATAATTTTGCTTCTTTGATGAAGTTCCCCAAATACAATATCTTTTAAAAATTGTATGTTGTGCGATTGGGTCTCAAATTACTTGAAACCTTAAAAAAATTAGACTTAATGCACCTTGAACCTTAACTTTTTAGCGGTTTTTGAGTCTAGGCCAATGAGATCACTAGTTGTAACAATGAAAAAAACTTGACATTCCATCGTGCTTGACATTCCATTGCCGTTCAGCGCTATCCTTCTTATGCGGATTATTACTTAAACACTTAGTTTTTATTTCAGTAGAAATAAAAGGTAATAAAACAGTAGAATAGGGAATCGAACCCGGGCCGTATGATCTGCTCCATACACACTATCCACTACACCACCGAGGACTAGCTGCCGGAAACTGTAATTTTTAAGGGATATAAGATAATATGCTGCTAGCCCAGACCATATATAAGAACTAACCCTTTCGATACACTGGAAATACTGGAATCAGTGCTTAACCCTTAATACTAAAATAATTGCTTCAACCCTAGATACTGTAATCCGACCCTAAATTACACTGCAATATATACCTAATTCAATAAAGGTTGCTTTGGTCATTGGTAATTGGCCATACGGAACACAATGCAATGCTTTGCTTGAGTGACCGCCAGACAATAGCTTCCCAATGCCCAATTACCAATGACCAAAGCAACCTTTATTGAATTAGGTGTATCTAAATACATTACAACTTTCACATGACGTCATAAAAATTAAAAAATCTAAAGAAAACGTCGTATAAAGCTGTTTCTAACATGGTATGTGGATACAAGTGTTATAATCTTTCACAAAAAGTTTCAGGTTTTAACGATGTTTTGCTTCCGATTTACAAAGGTTTTAAATGTGCCACGCAATACGTCACGCTATTTCAGATAAGCCGCGAAGATAAACAAAATTGAATCAGCTGAAAGTTATTGTTTGCATTATAAGTGCTTATAAGCCGAGTTAATTGAGCTTATAGCAAATACAATATTTTTGGATGTGATTTTTGGTGTAATTAAGACTTTGAATTTTTGGCCGCCATCTTTGTGCCCCTCTCAGGGGCACAAAGATGGCCGCTCCATACATTTCTTACTAAAAATATCTAATACTCGTTCGCCTATAACTCTTGAACGAAATGCTTTTGCGCTTCAAATTTGGCCAAGATGTGTAGTTTTAAACTCTCTACAATTCCATAAACATTTTGGATTCGAAATCTATTTTTTAATGCTTCTGAATTTTGATATGACGTAAAGTGAAAGCCAAGAATAAGGGATACATGAAGTACCATACATTATGATCAGGGATACACCAAGGGATACACCAAGTACCTAGGGATACCGGGTCTCAGCGGCATAAAACTAGTACCTACCACGTCAAACTTCAATAAATCGTAAAAAAAAGAAATAAAATGTTATTTTGGACTCAAACGAATTGTATTTTCATGACTGCCAAGGTGAAGGCTTTTAAATAACCCCATAGCAGAGTGACAAATTTATTTTTCGAACCAAAATCATCAGTCGGTTTCAAGGGACAATATCTTAAATAAAGTGCAAAACTTCGTTTTGTGAGTACTGATTTTCTTGTTCTTAGGCAACTTAAGATTCTGAGGTATTTACTAGGACATGACAAAAATATTCACACTGGACCGAAACTTTTAAAATTTCAAGGGAAAAAAATAGCTTTCAAATTATATGTAGAGTTTTTGCTTCTTTGTTTTGTTTTGTTTTTAATTTTTGACATGTAACTTGAGACCAATGCTTGGGCTGCCTGTGGTTGGCATTTTCGCGCCAAAATGATTTTGCGCATGGTCATTACGTTCTCAAAGGCACGAAGGAAAGCACATGCAGCAGTGAGAAGTTAGTCGCGGTTTATCTGCTTTTATCTTCTCGATTCCACGCCAAGGTATGTTTTATTTTATTGCTGTACGAACATAAATCACCAGTGTATACAAAACTAGTCAATGAAGAGGCTTTCGTGTAAGAAAAAAGGAAATAATTTTGCTTAAATCATGAAGAGAAGTTTTGATGCTCAAGCGACATCGGTGACGCGGCCCGCAGCGGCGATAGAGCTTGCGGATAAAGTTTTTATTTTCTAATCAAAAAGTCAGTGCCTCTTTCATTGATATATTCGATTAGGGATCGTTACAGATTTTAAGGACAATACTTTGTTTAAACGGATCGTTTACAGTCATAATGGCTATTATACTATCGTGCAAGTAAACTCAAGTACCGAGAGGCGAATTTCGAATTGCGAAAGGCAGTTCTTAGGACAAATTTGTGTCTTGAAACTTGATTTATACGAGGAGGTTTATATTAACAATGTTAGAATACGTGCTCTAATATCACGAGTATTGCTGGCGAGCGTTAGCGAAGCAGCACACTATTCTTGGCAATAGGGGAAAATATCCAAAATTTTCTCGGATGTAAGATGGGGTGCATGCGCAGTGGCTTATTGTCACTGTCGCCTAGCAACATCTGTCATTTTTCTTAGCAACGCAATCAATCAACCATGACAACGAACGCAACAACTGTCTAAATCGACAATCCACGTGAGAATCTGTCCAATGTCAGACGCTTTCGAGGTGCAGTACGTATTTTCTAAATGTTTGCTTGATGTCTTCATTTGCTAGTGAAATTATCCATCATGGTCACGAACGAGTGCCTGCTATAAGCAATTCAAAATGTCCATCGCTCGTGGAAGCGAACCACTCAACTGTAAAATCAAACGACTCGTTGCACTTTCACACGAGTTCTTCGCCCCTTGAGGCAAATAATTCAAAATCTGTGTCATTTGGGTGGATAATTCGACCGTTGAGTCATGCTCTTTGCCCGTTGAGGCGAAGGAATTGAAAAAAATGTCAATCGCTCGTCGAAGCGAACTATTCTGTGAAATCAGATGATTGTTTTACTCTGAAATCCAACGACACGTTGCACATTCAGACAAGTTCTTTGCCCGTGGAGGCAAATAATTCAAAATCTGTGCTGGCTGGGCCGGCAGATTCGACTGATGAGTCATGTTTTTAGGTATAACTCTAACTTGAACAATGAATTATTAAATATGTAAACAAACAGCCGTAAGTAAAGATACTTAGTAAAGCAATGTACTTCTGTTTTGTTTTTTAAGAAAGCTATTATGAAATCTTCAATTAGCTTGAGACAAAACCCTCTTGAATTGTCCTTTGTAAAAGTTATTTCTCTTCAATGTCAATTATTACTGTATCTTTAAAATATCTGAAACTTGAACAATAAGTTCTTGGCAATAGGTTTTTTTTTATAAAGCAGCCCATAGTTAGTTTAGCAGTGTGGGTAATACAAGTCAGTAAGGCCATGGTTGGGCAATTTTCAAAAACACCACTTGCTGTAGTAATTTTTACAACTCATCCAGGGAAAGCCTACTCTACTCACCCTTTAAACACCTTCCCTTAAAAAGTTGAAAAAATTTACCAGAGCTGTCCAATGTTCAATTCACTTCCCACTGTTTTATCCCTCCTCGCCAGCACTCACTTTCACATTGAAATTACTAGTTTTATCACCATTATGTTTAAAGTGGTACTATGATCAAAATTTTGCACCTCCCTTCCTTTTCAGTTTTGGAAAGTAGAAGTGCTGAATACTTACCATGCCAAATTTTAAGTTCAAATTCCAACGGGAAGAGCAGTTATTCTAAACGTAAAGTTCAGCTTCGGCTTGCCGCCATTACTCGATTTAAAAATGGCCGAGAACGACATAGAGAGCTGGATCTAGTTGAGTCAAGAGGAAGATGACGTCAATCGCAACACAACAATGGCCGCTTTGTTGTGTGGAAAGGCTGATCTCGCATAAACAAGACCTTAATTTTAATCTTGGTGGTTCTAGGGCCTGCTTTATGCCAAAGATGTTTTCGTGAACGTTCAAGAAGATGCCTCCTGGTAATTTTGTACAACACGGGTGCCGAAACATTCTCAAAAGGTAGAATTTCTTTATATAAATCGTCTACCAGCCAGTTCTGTGAGAGTTCAATGCGCCGAACCGCTCAAGATGGATACTTTCTTTTGACAATATCAGGGGAAAATCAATCGCTAGGAAATGCTTTGTAATAGTTTACTACTGCTACTACCGCGGATTTACTTTCGAAGGGAATTTGAGAGACTGAGTGAAATGCGTGAACCAGGAAGATTCGAAACTGTTGATTGTTTTGCATGCAAGAATATTGTGAAACAACATTCATGTACCGGATGAGTGGCGTACATGTATGCATTTTTTGTTTCTCAAATGTGCACATCAACTGGCTATATAGGCTCTCAGGCTTGAGTTTTTTAAAATACTCCACAGATACTACATGTCATACAAACTAATAGCTCATGGCATAAATTGGCCTGGTTGTTTCTGAATATTCTCCTTATTTGTAGCACGAGACACTGTATTTGTGATTACAGGAACTAAAAATATTATTTATTTTATCCAATTTATTATCTGTGTTCTTTGTTTTCTGTTTTAAAGTTACATCAAATTGTTGCTCATTGACACATGTTAACTGTTGTATTTATGTTGGTCCTGCAATATTTTCAGATTAAAAATTTAATAAAGCACAGTGCAGTGGGACTGCATCCTTGATGCATCTTGTACTGTTTGTTTTTACATTTTAAAGGGGAAATGTCAAGGGAATTTTGCTTTCTTGTGCAAAACTACTACATGTATAAATTATTTAACTAACTACCTTTGGTTCTTTGAAAGAAGTGATTCCTTCAACAGAGAACAATTAATAGAAACTAGCAGTAATCGCAGATTAAAAGAGTGCGTTCGATATGTACATTAGCAGCCGATGTACGAAATATGTTGTTCCCTCAAATAGTGGATGCACAGGTAGGCAAAGCTCTAGGGATTGGAAATCAGTAATTTACCTAGTCGAGTGGGTGAACTAATCACATGCGCGCCTGCGCGCAATGGTCACGCGAGGGATAATGTTATTTTCGTCCCCAAACCTGCGATCCTCTTGGCCAGCGGAAATGATGGTAAAGTTGGGATTTTTGTACATTTGTTATCGTTGTATTTTATTTTGTAGAAATTTTGGATGAAACTGGTAAAATTCGATGATAACACTTGGAACTGTATGTTGCAAATGGCAATTTTTTATGGCCATCATGATTTTTGGGATATTGGGGTTGCTATAGCTACAGAAAATGGTAAGGTGATCTGTTGCTAATGTATGTGAACAAATAAATTGGTCTCCAAAGTCTGTATCAGTTATTTTTGGCATTTCAGCAAAGATAGGGTTTATGGGCTCTGTGAAAAACAACATGTAAATGAATTTTTTGCCATGAATTTGATGCGTGGTGGTTGTGGTCCCGGGGGGGGGACTCCCATATAAAAATGACTGGGGTGATCGTCGGAAATTTTCGAAAAACACCCTAAAAGGTACCAAAATCTCGTTTAATGGGCGTGGCTCAAAAACGTTTTTACCCCTAAGAGATACCAATTGATGAGTGATGAATGAGACGACAATAAAAACCAGTTGACTGACAAATAGTTTCTGTCAAATTTTTTCGGCTCAATACCCTAAAAGGTACCGCAATAATTCCAACGGTGGTGATTTTAGATTTTGCACCCTAAGCGGTACCGATCTACAAATTTTGACCCCTAAAAGGTACGACGATCACCCCCGTCATTTTTATATGGGAGTCCCCCCCCCGGGGTTGTGGTGGCAAGCTTAAATTTTCAATTCCAAAATGTTAGAAATGAGCAATTTTATTATTATCATATTAACTTATTAGACAATATAAGCTCTTTTGTAGTAGTCTATCATGCAATTGAAATGAATAGTTATTTTTCTAAATTTAACAGCAATTTTGTTCAGCACTTGCGATTTTGCTTCGTGCAAATGGTAACTGCATAATTTTTTATAGTGTTTAAGAACATTACTTTGGCAAAGTTAAATAGCTTCATTGCTATTGATAAAATAGAACTATAATATGTACTTTATAAAAAAATATAATTATTGAAAAAAATTAACTCCCAACATGAACTTTTTGAATTTGATAACTGCTCTGTTCACTACCTGTCAGGTGCAGTGTTCTGAAGAACAGAACAGACAACAAACACATTATTTTAACTGTAACAAGAATATTTTAACTCTAACATGAACTTTTGAATGTCATAGCAATGCTTCTCTATCCAATGGGATAGCTGAATAATATTTTCTACATGCAGGTGTAAATACAGTCACAAAAGCGGTCATTATGCTGTACAATTATTTTACACCAAATAAATGGTTAAATATTTAACTGTAAAACATCTACAAGCTTATTGGAAGCAGTGTCATATGTTATTGACAAGTAGGAGTTGATTTCTAGAAGGGATAAAATCAATTCATCGTCTGAAATAATGTTCAAGTTAATGGCACTGGACAATGCACAGAGTTTAGTTGCTTCTGGATGGAAAAGTACTATCCCAACTTTTTCATTAACGTTTTCAGTGTTCTGGAAAAGAATCTTCAGAATCCATCGTACGCCACACGCGGTAACTTTCTGCATCATTTTGCAAGACTGACAGTTTGCTATTAGTCCACTAGACTTGACGGTCACTTTCTTATGGCATGATGCACATGAAAGGGTTTTTGATACACTTTGTACGCCAACGATCCTTGCAGACATCTTAGTTTGTGAAAGAGACTCCATGTCTGATTTGACAGTTGCTAGGGTCTGTGTAAATGGAGGAATTTCCTCAAAGGAAAACTACTCTGATTTTGGAGTGTTCAGGTAGTGGGTGCCATTGGACTCTTTAAGTCGAAGGTTCTTGAGATGGTATGTTGTTTCATCTTTTAGCTTGTCGCAGTGCTCTTCCCAAAGTATCAGTTTGATTGAAGTAGTGTGGTCAACTAAAATGGCCTCTTGCTTCTGTAGAGCATTTCCATAACGGGTGTTCTGTGTTTTCACTGCAGTGAGGTGGGTAACTTTTGCTTTGATGTCAACCAGTTGCTCCAAAGAGACGTTTTGCAGAGAAGCAAGACTTGGCAAGGATGATACAACACTCACATCTTCATAAGGAAATTGCAGAACAGCTGGTTGTACTTTTGTAGTGTTGTGTATGATGATGCTTTCAATGCCATCTTTCACTGTACTTCGGACATTGAGAAGTTTAATTGCAGTTTTCCCATTTTGCATCTTCTCCAAGTGTGGCTTCTTATCAGGGTTGAAACAGACTGCTCTTACAACTCCGTCAATGGTCTGAATACTGCAGTTGAAATACTTAGTCTGCGAGTATGTGGCTTTTTTCACGGGAGATACTGCTTGGATGTAACCAGATATAGTTTTGGTGCTGTTGAGGGCTAGAGAATTAAAACCAGAGTTAGTGACATTTAGATGTGGCAATATGTAGGCAACAATAAATTTTGTCATCAAGAGCTGAGAAGTTAAATAAATTTAGCCTGTGTAGCAGTGATTTCCTTTCCGAGAGCACAGGAGGACCATAAAGGCATGGGGCACTAAAAGGAGCAAAAAACATCCTTTTCGCAGCCCATGTCTTTATGGGCATACAGTGGTCTTGGAATGGAAATGACTACTTCACAGGCTAAATGAAGTTGTTGTCAGCCAGGCTCACCGTGAATTCATAGTATAAGGAATAAAGGCTCCTATGAGCCAACTCATGAATATGAAATGCTAATAAAGATTGTACCGAGCAAGGCCTATGAACTGGTCAGTGGAATTAACAATAAAAGTTTACAGCCGAGTGAGCTAGTGAATTTTGTCACTAACCGCTTAACTCCCAAACTGCGCAACCGCATTCACGAGTTAAAGATTAAAAGAGGAGATAAAGGTAAATATCCTTGAAAAAGTCACGTGATCATCAACAGCATGTTGAATAAACTACCCACATACCACTTGAGTGACCCCCCCCCCCAAGAAAAAAACAACAACAAATAAAAATACCATTAATGATATAATAAATATATAGATTCATCATATCATTTATGGTAAAAAAAAAAGCTGTACCAGAAATCAAACAAATGGAAATATTGTACACCCCCCGCTAAACCCACTAAAATACTGTATAACCCTCTGCATTAATCTAAAAGTACTTACATGTTAGTTTTTCATCCATCTGTGTTCCATTTGAATGTTGCATGGTGTACAGGCTTTTCCTAATAAAAGAAAAGATACTGGCTGTCACAGATAGGTTTGATTGAATTTGTTGATACAAGTACCATACATTCCTCATGGAAAAGAAGCAGTCAGAGATTGTTACTTGATTGACTGATTGACCTGAGCTGTTATCAGTGAGAGAATGTGTATAGTCCAGGTGAATAATTATTTACATTAATGCCTTGAAAATTTGACAAAAAATGTGATCATCAACAGCATGTTAATAATTTGACATAAACGACAATTATATGTTTTATGTGAAAATCTGATTCTGTTTTATATTATATTTTGACAAGTATGTTTTGCAAGTTTATCAAGTCGCTTTTCTTCGTCAAGTCTGAATTTTAAATTGACTGATTTTTTAAGACTTGTGAGCCTTTCAAAATTCATTGGTTCAATAATGCAGGTTGACAGTGATCTTACTCTACTTATAGCTACATATGAAATGCCAGCAGTTCTTTCAGTTTTACCAATGTCGATGTGTGCTTTTGTTAGCGTCAGTCCTTGGCTTTTATGTATTGTCATTGCCCAAGCAAGTTTCAAAGGCAACTGTTGCCTTTCATGTACACCACTTAATGTGTTGGAGGTTATAGTGACTGGACATATAGGTACACATCCTGGTATGTGTTTGTTAATAGATGGACCTCTATAGTCCATAAATTGCACAATAACAGCAATAGGTAAGTCAGGGGGTTGTTGGTTGCTGGCATAAATTAAGTCCAGAACAGTACCAGTTGCACCATTGCAAAGACCAACATCTGTCCACAAATTCATTGTAAGCATAACATGTGCCTTTTTAGCGAGGAAAATTATGGGTTCTAAACCTGACATCTCATCAGTGCTGAGGTTTTTAGCTAGGTCACTGGAGTGACGAGCATTAATTCTTGCAATTGGCTGTTGCAGTTCTGATAATTTTTCAAAGTTGTAATTTGCAACGTCGTCATTGCTATAGTAAAGTCTAGTGGCATCTCTAAAGTAATCCAAGTCTAGTGTCATGGAAGGTTGTCGAGTTAAGAGAAGTTTCCAGTCACTTTCATCACAATCACCTGTACGTAGATGCATAAGTAAATCTCTAAACTGAGCTTGTTCTGGGCTTAAGCCTTGTACTCTTTGGTTTACTGTTAATTTAACAACATTATTAAACATGAAGTAAGCCAAGTGACCTTGTTCTTGTATGGAATTAGAAGGTCTGGCATGATAAAGAGGTTTATCAGCAACAGGTGGTAGTTGGGCAGGGTCACCAACTAATATGATTGATTTGCCACCAAAAACCTCATCAGTTAGCCCAGTAGCTTGTCTGCAGCGCTTGTCAATCCAGCCAAGCATGTTTTGCCCCAGCATCGAGTATTCATCAATCAGAATATAATTTAAGTTTTTAAGGCTGTTTTGGAGTCTAACAAGGCTTTGACCATTCAAGTCTTTGTTATTTTTTAAACCAATAGGAAGTTTTAATAGAGAATGTATCGTCATTCCATGAATGTATGAAGCCTTGCCTGTTGTGGCAGTCACAGCACAAGAATTTTGAAGTAGATTACGAATGGCACTGATAAGGTAACTTTTGCCTGTGCCAGCAACACCTATTATGATAAGCAACAATGGATCCTTAGGACAGGGTTGTTCTGAATGTGTTTTAATAATATCATATGCACACTTCTGCATATCACTGAAAGTACTGATATCAATGTTTTCCCGTGGGAGGGCAAGTCCCATATCTAATGCATCCTTGTTAGTTTTAATCCAGGAAGACATTTCCCTTATTTGACTATCCTGATACTTAAGTTTGTCATTTTGCCAGTCATAATCAGAGTGATCATGAGATGTTTGTTGCGTTTCTTCCGTGTTAACAAACGATCCAGGAAGAAGATCTGCTAATGCCATCCACTCTTCACGTTGAGGAAGGTCTTGTGGGATATATTTATTATCTGTATCGATTTCAGAGTAGTTATTAACACTTTGTAGCTTTTCATACCAATCAGGAACATTTTCCTTAGCATATGATGTTTCTAGGAAGACTTTCCATTCACTGATGTATATTTCATCAGTGCCTGTTTGATCCCCCCAAGCATGATCTTGAGTTGTGTGCCAAGGTTTATATCTGAGCAGCTGGTATTTACAATAAAGGGCAAAGTTTGTGCCTTTTGCATTTGAAGAATAAACTGGAAAAATTCTTGGAATAATATTATTTGGCTGATCTGACAATTTATTATTCACAAGTTTGTACTTAGTGGCAAAAGTAATAAAATTAAAATCCATTATGTTAGGAATACTTTCAGCATACTGTTGACGCTTAGCATAAACATCAAGTAGCGAATCATTTGTTACAAGATCTCCATCAGCTGAATTTGTTTTGATTTTTCGTGAACCATTCAAACTAACAGGTATTACATTGAATGATGAGCTGACCAGTTTAAGTGACATGAGAAGATGCATAGTCTCTTGTGCTGAATAGTCCCTTTGTCCAAGTGACTTCATTACAACTTTTTTAATAAGTTTTGTCGGACTGCTATCAATATCGCAGTTACGAACAATAGAATTAAAAGCAGTTTTCAGAACAGGCGACCTTGGTTCACCTTTGGATGCATATTTTGCAAGATATTCAATACATGCATGATAATCAATTACCACCTGAATATCACAGTTTGCCCTCCAACCCTGTAGTTGAAGGCGCTGGTGATTGTTAAGCCTAGAGTCATTCCTCTTGGTAATGATTTTTGCTTTGTACTGAGTGTTTTTATTGTTTGTATGAACAGCCTCAAATTCAAGTCTTGTATCAACGCAATGTTCAAATGGAAATTTAAATCTGCACTTAAGATCTGTTTCATTCTGCTTTCTCCTAAGACAATAATTTGAACTACAACGCGTGTGTCTTTGTACAGTATTTAACAAATCTACATAATCATCATGAAAATCTTGGGTACTGATAATGTCTTTGTGTTTTCTCTGACAAGGATGAATTGAAGGCTTTATCCAAGAACCACTATCTGGTGGATTTGGATTGTATGTAGACAGTAACCAGTCTACATACTGACATACTACTTTGGAAGCTTTTTTACCATCAAGTATTTGTTGGTCGAGTTTTTGTAAATCCGCCGGCTCTGCATTATCAAGTGACCTTTCAGCCAAATAGCCTAGAAGAGCTTTTTCTGATAGTTTGCAGAGCCCTGGGTCATTTTTCAGTTTAGCAACACCATGACAATGAATACTTCCTCTGGCTTGGTATTCAAATCTGTACCAGTGCCAGTCAGCATCTAATGAGTTATACAGCCAGTGCTTAATAAAGTTTTCTAAGCGCTGAGTAAAAAACCAGTCAGTAATATGGGGATTGTTTATGACATTTTGACGTCTGTGCTCAGCTGTGTTATGATTATCACTACTAAACAGTGCATGTAATTCAGGCCAATGCATGTCAGCAGAGGAAAATGTAAAAAAGAATGTTGGAGGCCCAGCATGGCTAATTATTGCCTTTAAATCATCTTTAGCTTTATGCCAATAAGCATTTGATCCACTTATGTTGCCAAGATAACGTGATATCTTAGATAAAAAAAGATCTGAGTTGTTATTAGTTGCCATTTGTTGTAACTCTTCTATTGTAAGATGTGCTTCTCCTGGATTCTGTTTCAGAAATATTCCTGTTTGTTGCAAAATTCGCTTTCTGTGAATCATATTTAAAGCCCAGTAGGCAAATCTAGGGTGTGTGGCAAAGCGGTACATCCAATTATCACTTTTCTTTTCTGCATATTTTAAAAGGTGTTTAATTCTATCTCCAAGTGGGACGTCGTGGTAAAGAGACGGATTAGTAGGGTCACCCCTCCCATCTGGAAATAAAGTTGGGAAAGCCATTGTTGCTAGAAATGGAGTGGTGTACTCATTTATTGGTTGATTATCTACTGTTGGCCAAGGCACATGTTGATTATGGTAGCTAAAAGATAACTGCTGTTGAACAGCCTCAATTTCTTGCTGCTGGCATTGGGGAATGGGAAGAAAGCTACTCATTTCTGTTTGTTCATTATAAACAATGTCTTCTTCATATTGAGGACCATAATCAGGGAGAGAAGAATCAGTGTCGTCATTTTCTGTTTCAACTGAGCTAAGATCATGTGGTACACCATTTTCAGGCAGAGAGTTCAAAGAATTTTCATTTACAAGTACATCTTTGTAATGTGGATTATTATTTACAAGCCAATGCAGTGCATCAGCTACATTTTGTCTTCTTACGAATACGTCTTTAAAATGGTTGTCTTTGCCTTTCATCTTAACAACTATAACTGATAAATCCTTTGGATATCTTGGCAAGGAACTAGCTAGTTCTTGTACATTCTGAGGCAAGTTAATGCAGTGGCCTGAATAACCTCTTTGTCCACCAGGTTTTATATAAACCCTCATTATAGGAAGTGCACGTGCAATGAGCATTTCTTCTACTTGGGTGAGTCCCTGAAGTTGACAAGGTACTGCAGATGGAATCATGTTATTTTCTTTAGAAAATTTCTTTGGGAGTTTTTTATCCCTAGTGCATCTTAAACATTGATACTCAGAAGTTTTGCGAGTATTTGTACTACCCATTAAAGGCCATGCTTCCTGACATACTGTACACTGGTGAACCGAGTACTCATTTGACTTATGAAACAAATCAATATTCTCTAGCATACATATTTGTTCTATTTCTGGAGTCCAATGATAATTATTGTCTTGGCTTACATGATGACTTTGTTTGGGGTTTTGGCTTATGTCATCTGTTCTTTTGGCAGATTTATTTTGGTCTTTGAGAATACCCACATTTCTGCTTTTTTCAGCCCTTTTTTTAGCATATTTTTTTCTTTCATTAGAAAGTCTAACTTCCCTCTCTTCTTGAGTCTCCATTCTGCTTTTTTCAGCATATTTTTTTCTTTTATTAGAAAGTCTAACTTCCCTCTCTTCTTGAGTCTCCATTCTGCTTTTTTCAGCATATTTTTTTCTTTTATTAGAAAGTCTAACTTCCCTCTCTTCTTGAGTCTCCATAGATTTAGTTTTTCTTCTCTTAGCAAGATTTTTCTGTTTTTGGTCATCAGATTTAGTCAACTTTGACTTAAGGTATTTTAATCTACTATTGTTTTGACTATTCTGGAGTAGCACTGTTGAAACATAGTGCAGACCGTTAATATATCCAATGAATATTGTTCTTGGCTGTCCCTCATGAACTGGGGTGATGATTGTACCTTCTGGTTTGTTGATATCAGACTCAGTGATATGAATTACACAGCTGCAGGCATTAGACACTGCCTGGATGATTACATTGTCACACCATGTGCCTGGATTTGACATTTGCCGAATGTAGTTTACCCAAGTATTATCAGAAATACTTTCAATATAAAATTCTGGGTGATCACTTAAATGTCTAATTCCAGCCATACGAACTTGAAAATGCAGCTCTGGGGTTCCATAGAGTTGATGTGAAACTGACTTGAAAAAACAGTCTCCATTTCCGCCAACATCATAGGCCATCAAATTTATGAACGATAGTCTTTCTGTTAATAAAGCCCAAGGTAAGGTATAACTGACATTCTCAGGAGGCATACCTCCTTTTAAACTGGAAATGTTGCGATTGCTGGTTTGAAGAACAATATGTTGAATGAAATCTGATTTATTTGTTTGCTTGCAACTGCAATACTTGCATCTTGTTTTATATTTTTGTTTCTTCAGAAAAAACACATATTTACAATAAAAATGCTCCCTGTTAAACCACAAGTACCAATTCTTGAAATTGACATACAAATCCCTGATAAATGAAGAGTTTGGAACATTACAGAATGCACCTCTCAGTACATAATAAGCCTTTTTTCTGCGCAATGTTTTTTTTAATAGTTTCAGAACTTTAAGGACAGGAATTCGAGATGGTTCTCTGTCTCTTTTCCTCTTTAAATTAGTTTTTTTCAAGGCCTCGGTTTTGTCAGAGTTGTCAGAAATGTTTGGTACAGAACAATAACTGCTCTCATTGCATTTTGAAAGTAAAAATTTAGTATTGTTACTTTTATTTGTCTTAAAATAATTACATCTCCAGAAATTATTCATCAAAGCGTGAACAAAAGTTTGTGCATGACCCAAGGTATCAAATATCAAAGTATGAATGGTATTATTCATTAAAGGAGTTTGTGTGAAGGTATCATTCATCAAAGCTTGAACAAGAGTTTGTGTACGACCCACAGCATTAAATTTGCCAGTGATATAATTGATTGGACTAATTTCGCACGCCTGAACTGGTCTGATCTGGTCAGCAATTGGCAACCGTTGATTTGTGTTGTGATCACAAGTCATGACCACGTGGAGCAAAAATGGCCGCCGAGCTGCAAAACTCGGTGAGATAATTGTTTCGAGACGAAAAGCAAGGTTTATTTGCCGTCGCCGAGCAAAATAACTCGGTGGGTTATATAGTTCATGACCGCAAATCACGGTCATATGACTCAATGGCCGTTGGGTATAACAACTGCTCAGATTGTGGCGAATCTTCATCCAGGGCGATGCAGCGACATCGAACTTTGGCGTCGTACACGCTGGCGTCGTACACACTTTTCTCAGGCTTTGATAAATGCAACCTAAAATATTTTTTAATAACATGTTCTCCTATTTATAAGGAATATTCAATGTTACTTACCGGTCGAACTCACGCTAAGGAATCCACACGCACTGTCGGGCACTGAACGGAGGGAAGATCACGAACAGTACCGTCGGGAAGCAGAGAAGAAAGAGGAAGGTTGCAGTCACATGCAACGCGAATACGAGACTGGGTTAGTCACATGGGCTAGTCACATGGTATGTGAAAACGAGACTGCGCAGGAGTCGCTGGAGTCACATGCAACGCGAAACCGAGACTGGGCTGTTCGCGAAAACGAGACAGCCCCTGCAAAAAAAGAGGGGGGGCCATTTGGCTCTCCTCCATCCACGGAAAATTCTCAAAAATTCGTGGCTGGTAAGACACAGGAAACCCAACACCAGCACAGATTAGGATGGCGTTCTGTCGAACGCAATTAAATGATATTTCCAATACACAAAGGAAGAACCATTTTTATTTGAAGTTGCAATCCAGTCCATCTCCAGTCCATTATTTTTTATTTCCTTTATAATTTTTTTTTTTTTGGGGGGGGGGGGGGGGGGGCTTTTCAAAGTGATACCAGAAAAGGTGGCATTGCCCTAGGTACGAAACATTTCTGTGTACAATCAGGACAGCAAACTCCATTTAAATTTAAATGTTGAGCCACGTAGCACTGGTGATACAAACAAGGAATCAGCGGTAAAACAAGCGGTAGAGCGACGGAAGATCTAATCCGGAGGTCGTGGGTTCAAATCCCACCGAGGTCAAAGATTTTTTTCTTTCCCTCGTGTGGTCCCTCATTTCCTTACTAGGGCTAATGCTCAGTACAGGGAAATTTATGGGTTTACCTTAGCACTATAATTTACACACAGAGTTAATTCTCTGATTCCTTGTCCATTTAAATTTGTGCCATTTATTCATACAGTACCTCTCAAAAGGAAGTTACCGTCGTTGGCGCTACGCGATTCGCGTACTGCGCTACGCGTTTCGCGTCCTGCGCTACACAAATCGCGTCCTGCGCTACGCGAATCGCGTAGCGCGCGAAGCTTAAACAGCCTGTACAACTTCTTGCGCGATGCCAATTTAAAAATATCTGATTTCCTGGGGTGTTTGAAGATGAAGATGCGACCAAGTCAACCACTGATCGCGCTAAGCGCATGCAAGGCTACCAAACTTTGGTTCGATAGACGGTGTTTGCTGAACTCTGTATATTTTAAAACAGATCGCGAACACAGCGAACAATTATCCATTGCAACGTTTACCACGAACTTTGCTTCCATTTGCTTGGTTTAAGCATCTTTTTACGGCTTTTTCTTGCCGTTGCCAAGCAGATGATAAATATCTTCCCCGGTCAAATTTCACGTCGCGTAAACAAGTCTTTGGAAACATTTTGCCGACTCAGGAAATAATTGAGCGTGACTGGTACTATTACTTTGTCTTCTCATGGACTGCTGGCGTAGTCTGTTATTCGGCCATTCACCGCGAGCCGTTCGAAAGAATTATTTTGCCGTTCAATAATGAACGTATCAGTGAAAGCAACTCTTCGTAGACTGTTTATAATTATGGACTATTGGACGAAACTTCGCTCCGCTTTCAACGGGATGTTAGATTTATACCATGTCTTTAATATAAGTTTATGCATTATTATTAGGCATCTAGGTTTATATTTTATAGTCTAATTTATAGTCTTTTAATATATGTTTATATATTAATTATTATTATTTTTTTCTTTTTTGGAGGGTATGTCTTAGTATGGGAATTTGATTTCCCCCCTACTACCGTCCTGTTAACCATTTTTGTATTTTTGTTCGATTGTATATGTTAGTATTAGTTCATTTGTATCAGTTATGTATGGTTACGAACTGTGATTAAAGATTAAAGAAATAGTAAGTGAAGGTTGCAGTCACTGAATTAATGCCAAAAGCTAAGCAAACGAAAAGCGCTAAAAGTGTTGTGTTTCCTGAATCTCGAAAAAATTATAGCGTGGCGCTTGCATCAAACGAAAAACTTCAAAACACATTCGCAATCGATCTCTTTACAGTTAAATGTCACTCGCAAACAAAAAAAACCCATTTGATTCACATGTTTAGTTTCGAATCTAGCCGCTGTAATAAACAAAAACTAACAAACACAATTGTTTTGTTTGTGGTGAACTAAAAGGAAAAATACCTTGCTTGTGAAATACTCGACCATCCAAACCACAATGTCTGTCGATGACAAATACATATTAATTTCCCATAACGTGTCGCTTGCGCAAAAATTAACGAAAACTACAAGTACAAACACTTTCAAAACCGATCTGTTTTCGACAACTTAGCCATTTAATTCGCATGATTTGTTGAGGACAGACTGAAACATTTCTGTTGAGGAAAACACGAAACGCATCGAATCCCGTGATACTTTTTGCCTTCCGTTTTCCTGACAACCATCCAGTTGCAGTTATATGCCGACCTTTGCGCGAAATTAATCGGTTTTGCACAAGATAAAATTTTCGTACAGTGTAATTATTGTTGCCTCGGTGACTCTCGCGCTACGCGATTCGCGTCCTGCGCTACGCGAATCGCGTAGCGCAGGATGCGAATCGCGTTGCGCGCGAAACGCTACGCGACAGGTGAATTACTTTTGAGAGGTACTGTAGTTGGTTAAATAATTTATACCTGTAGTAGTTTTGCACAAGAAAGCAAAATTCCCTTGACATTTCTCCTTTAAAATGTAAAAACAAACAGTACAAGATGCACCAAGGATGCAGTCCCACTGCACAGTGCTTTATAATCTGAAAATCTGTTTTCGACAACTTAGCCATTTAATTCGCATGATTTGTTGAGGACAGACTGAAACATTTCTGTTGAGGAAAACACGAAACGCATCGAATCCCGTGATACTTTTTGCCTTCCGTTTTCCTGACAACCATCCAGTTGCAGTTATATGCCGACCTTTGCGCGAAATTAATCGGTTTCGCACAAGATAAAATTTTCGTACAGTGTAATTATTGTTGCTTCTGTGACTCTCGCGCTACGCGAATTGCGTAGCATAACTTACTTTTGAGAGGTACTGTATATATGTTTGGATAATTTTAACATTGAAATCTACCCAAATTGAAACTGAGGCAATATCCCCCAAGGTGGTCTCTTCCAAGCACTACGGGTGTGTGATGTATTGAGCAATGTTGGATTATTACCCAGCCACTTTCTTTGTGTGTATTTGCAATACCTCTTTTCATTGAATTTCCTGTTAAATGGAGAATCTGACCCCGTAAGCAACTAAGGATAGAAATGTGAACATGTCAGATAACTAACGAGCTTCCAGGCAAGCCATCATGCTTTCTAAAAGGTACAGTTGAATTCTATTAGATCTTTTTTATAACAACACTGTTGGAAGGGCAATTTTTAAAGAAAAAACATATTGGATGTAATTCAATTGGGAGAGAGGAAACTGTCTGCAATAATCAATATTATTGTCAGTATTAAAGGGCTACTACAATCAAATTTTTGCTTTTGATTTTTTTACATTTTCGTGTACTATTAGACTTCCTTACTCATCTTGCCAAATTTCAATTTATTACGATCATCAGAAGTCCTTTAATTTTAACATTTATTTCCCAGAATTTACGGCCGCCATTAAAAAAACCTTGTTCCAAGGCTTGGTTGCGAATGGGAGAAAGTGACGTAAAAGACTCAAACATACCTCACGGGTTGAAATTATAATAACAATCAGCATAGAAAATTGCACAAACAGGGATGAGATAAAAGCCGGCAGCCAGAAAAAATCGCCGGCTATTCCTAAAAAATTTCCGGCTAATGAATCTTGGAAGGATGATACACAGCTGCCGAAATAGAGAACGTGTTCTATAAGTGCCTTTAGATTGTTTTTCAGAAAGACGAACATTTGGTACATTTCGACAGTTTGTTTCGCTTTGTTCCGCTTTGTGTAAATACATGCACGATTACACGTACTTGTGTTTATATTTCGTCGTTGCACGTGATAATGTTCACTTTACTTGTAAAGTATAGTTAACTACAATGGCTTAGCATTATGGACTGTCAACTTATCTTGGCCACAGAGGCGCTATTTAATCGACATATGCGTTACAAACATTCCAACGAACTTGATATCCAAATAATGGATGCTATCAACCGCATTATCTTGGCATCTTTATCAGCACTTAGTGCCCATGTCAATCGTTCTTATCAAATACAATTGCATGCTTGCACTTTATTCTAATGTTACCAGTGTAGCCATCTGTGGCAAATCAGGTCTCCAATGAACAGTACTTATATGCATGTGCTTTTTATACACCAGTCTTTGTACTAGTAGCACGCTAGACACGCTATCTATTTCCCTTGTAAGTTCGTTCCTTTTTTCCCCTCTCCTACCCTCCCCTTATAAATGAACTTGGACTACTGGCCTGGGTGCACACCTTCCACTTAGCTATCGCCCGCGGCAGGTTGGGTGGGCCCCTTATCCCACCTTACCTTTAGCTACCTAGCTGGGTCGGGGGGCTTCGTTCTCTGGGTAATTCGCTAACCACATGGGTGTGTCCGCCAACCGCCCAAGTCTGTGCTTTGGGGTTTGTGTCTGCTAACCGCCCCACTTAGTTTGCAGTGTGTGTTCGCTAACCGCCCACTTAGTTTTTCAGGGTGTGTTCGCTAACCGCCCACTTAGTTTGCGGGGTGTGTTCGCTAACCACCCACTTAGTTTGCAGGGTGTGTTCCCTAACCACCCAATTACGGTTCCCAGGGTGTGTCGCTTCCACCCACGCTCGTTGCTATCCTAGGGAGCACCCAGTACCCATAGTCCCATTTACTGCCAGATTTGTCATGCTGCTAACATGCTAACATGGCGGACGAAAAGTTCTTAGAATTTCTTCTCATAAGAAGACCGCTATCCCGCGAGATTTTCCTGGCGACTTTTGCAGCGTCTTCAGCTTTACGCTAAGCGCCATGTTGAGTGAATCACGGGTCGATTTGCACATGCTCTCAAATCGGTGCTGACCAAAGGCGCGAAGGCGCATCAGAGAAAAGTTGGTTCGGCACGCCAATTCGTTTACACTGCACACCTTATCCGAGCTGGGCTAGATTTTCAGGATCACGTACCAATTTTATCCGTGCTCGGACTACCTCTCGACATGGTTTGAGCAGGGGTGAAAGTTTGGTCCGGCACGGATGGGGCAAAGTAGTTTACACGACAAAATTTATTCGTGCCGAGCCAATTTTTTTGGTACGCATACTTTTTTCATCCAAGCCGTGACAAAATTTTTCGGCAGTAAAAATGGGGCTTAATTTGCTGTAAACGAATATAAACATCAAGCTTAAAGATCTTTCGCATTTGGAGACTTTATTTTGCTTTTGGATAATAAAACACAATTGTGAGTGAAAAATGTCAAAAATCAAAATTGGCCCTTTATGCACCTAGCTACTCAATGTATCCCAGGTGTATATTAATGATCAAGAAATGCTTCCAGGAGGCATTTCTGGTATGCACTGGAAATATTCTGCTTGTGATGTTCTCTAGAAAGGTCCTTCCTCATACAGCATCTGCATACCAGTAGTTAAACTAAACTAAACTTTGCAGGCAATTTCTTTCTCCAAAGGGGGGGGGGGGGGGGGGGGGTTAATAGAGGATTTTCAGTATGTCAAATATCCAAGATATTTGGAGTTTTTTATGGTCACATGATCTGCTATTTTGCAGGGCCTTCTCTGTGGCTATGAGAACCTGGCTTTAATAAAGCATAAAAGAGCAAAATAAGAAACCACAGTATTGCCTGGTGATCGCTTGTGCTAAACGACACATATTCTTTTCACCCACACACTGTTGAAACAGTAATCAGTTTTAAGGCACCCGGGAAGGCAACAAGGTGATAGTAAAATGTAACAAAGTATTAATAATTTTCATTCTGCAAATTCTTTTCTTAGAAAATCAAATAATGGTTATATATATCAATACGTTCATTCTTTCAAAACTTGCACATTAAACTTTCATATACCCAACCTTGTGTGATTTTGGGAGAATTAAAAAATACACACTGACAGATCCTAGCTCTTAAGCGGCCACCAAAAATGTAATACGCATAGCTGGCATCGTTTTGAATAACCTGATGACAGATGAGAGTCTGAAACAGAAGGTGACGAATCTTCGCGTGATTTTGTTGTCAAGTAATGTGCTATATTTTGTTTTCTTCAATGTGTGATGCCACCAGACGTAACCTCGTGCTCTATACAGTCAATGTAACATGAGATCCCCATACTTACAAGGAGGCACTAGGGTGAGACGTCTTTGATAGGCACCGGTGAAACAAAACAGAACATTTCCAGTGTGTGTTTATATTGAAATCGATCACGGAGGTGCGCGCTAAATTTGTCAACAAAATTGTCACTAAAATGCCTGAATCCCTTTTCTAGACGCTCTTGCCAAGTATTAAGTTTGTTTCCATGAAACGAGACACCCGTGGAAAGAGAACGCAACATTTCCAGTGAGCGTCGCACACTGAAATGATAAAAACAGTATTCTGCGTGGATTTTTTATGTTTCTGAAGATGGTTGTAGGTGGTTGTAGATGGTTTTAGGTCATTCCTTGTAGGTGGTTTTAGGTCATTCCTTCTTTTAGTATTTACGATGAAGCCATATGTCGCCAAATCCTCATGAAACGAAATAGATCCTGAAAATTCATCGAGTTCTAAGCCAAAATTGTCCTTCGCAACGCTTTCCAACCAACTGGGAAGTAAATTTTACGGCGAAGACGTCTCCAAATCCTTTTCATTCAGTGACTTCTTTCGCTGTTGTCCAAGAAATGACCACAATCTTTGTTGCGAATATGACGTCATGGGACAACTCACACGTGAGACCGCTTTCTAGAATAATCACAGGCTTGACTTTTTAAACTGAGTAATTGCGGCCGGATTTTTGGTGGTTTTGGGCTGTTTTCAGCCAGCAATTTCTAGCTTCAGTGAGCTTATATCATTATGATTTTGTCTTTTGTTTGATAAGAAATGAAAGGGTATCGCTTTACTTTCCATAACTATGTTTAACACTATATTAATATTCCTATTTTATTACCTCTGTAAGCAGTTGAAAGGTTGTAAACAGAGAATAGCAGTCTAATGACAGCCTCCTAGAACATCAAAATACTTAAAATTTAAATTAAATGAGTTAAATCAAAGGCCATTTATTATAAGTAATATCATGGCACTGAGGGATATTAGTAATTAAATGTCCCCTTCAGCCTTGGGATATTTAATAGGTATAGGTGATCATGGTATTATTCAGTTAAGATTTGTAATAAAAAGGTGCCTTAAAAATGAAGAGACAAAAATGAGTGGCAAAAAATGTGACTCTAGGTATAGTATGTTAACAAATCTGAGAAATGCTCACAAGTGTATGCCCTGTAAAATATAATTGAATTTTTTGTTGTTGTTTTTTGTTTGCTTGTTTATTTATGTACTTATTTATATATTCATTCATTCATTTGTTTAATTTTAATTTTAATTTTTTCTGTTTTCAGAAAATCATGAGTTCTACCAGTTCCACAAAAAGAATAAGGCTTGATACAGAAAATTCTAATGAAGAGTGTTCGAAAGGAAAGCAGCAGCTCAAAGATGAACTTTTAGAAGTCCTTTCAGCTGTCCAGGAAAAGAAGACATTTGATTTTGCAGTTGGTAATGTCAGCACCAAACTTCCTGCATCTCCTGGTATTGAAATACCTGGTTATGGTACAGTAAGTTTACCAGTCACAGAGACAACAGTAAAAGATCTCGGAAAGCATTTCCATCAGGCTCCTTATGGGTTAGGTGAAGCAACACTGATTGACAAAGCAGTCAGAGACTCATTGCAGCTTGATCCCAAAAATTTTGAAATCACAAACCCAGAATTTAATGCAGGTGTCAAAAAGCTTGTCAGAGAATTACAGGATGATCTTGGCTGCAGTGAGCAGAATGTCACCTCACACCTCTACAAGTTGCTGCTTTATGAACCTGGTGGTCATTTCAAGCCTCATCGTGACACTGAAAAGCACAAGGGGATGTTTGCAACTCTCATCATTCAACTTCCCTCTGTCTTTACTGGTGGAGATCTAGTTGTGAAACATGGTTCCAGAGAGAAAAGGATCAAATTTGGTACTCCAGAATCTAAGTTCTCGTGTGTGTATGCTGCCCACTATGCAGATTGTGAACATGAACTGACTGAAATTACATCTGGTTATCGCATGGCACTTGTGTACTCCCTGTGTTGGGATGGCAATGGTGTAGTTCCCAGTCCTCCTGACATTCCAACCAATAAACTGGCTGGTTTACTTCAGCAGCTTGATCAAGTTTTACCTCATCCTAGTATGATAGCTTGGGGACTAGATCATCATTACTCAGAGAGTTCCTTTCTTAACAAGGGAGTACAAGCTCTAAAAGGAGGTGACAAGCTAATATATTCCACTTTGCAAGGAGCTAATGCTTTGCTCGGAAATGAGAAGAAATTAGATTTTTTCATCGTAGAGGCTAAAAAGTTGGACAACATGTATGGGACTTGTACGAGGGAATATGGAGGATATCGTGGATGGGGCAGGTCAGGAGATTGTTTCGAGGATGATTATTGTGAAACAGAATATGAGTTTCAGGTTATTGGCACTGATGGAATACCTTGGAAGGGTTCAAGCGGTTTTGATTTGGATGTTGATGAAGATGTACTGAATTTTGGTAAAGATGATGATGAGTTTTGGGGTGAGTGTGATGAGGGAGAATGTAGTGGGCCGTCTGGAAATGAAGGTGCATCGAAGACCAACTGGTATCAGCGCTATGTCCTTGTCGTTTTCCCAAAAGAAAATGCCATCAAAGTAGTCTACAAGAATGGTTTGGAGTCAGCTATTGATTATATGGTCCAGCAAGTAGAGAGCGAAGATGCCGCATCAGTGAGAAAACTGGCAATTGACATTGTTGATCTGTGTGTAGAACAAAAGGAGAAATTTTGTTCTAACGAAGACAGTGTAGTTACCATGCTCAAACTGGTTATCAAGCTGAAGGACTTGGACTTTTTGAGGAGGATTCTCCCTTTGTTGTCTGAGCCACTTGTCACTTACTGGCATTCATCAGGAAACTATTGGAGGACACAGCAAACAAAAGGTGCATTTGGAATTCCATCTGAGAAAGTGATCTCTGTCTTAAAGGATGTCATTTCCACATTTGGCTGGCAACCCTTGAGTGAAAGCTTGGAGAAGGTGATTGAGTCATGCCCATCTAAGCATTATAAACAAGTAGCCATGTTCCTGGAGCAGTGCCCTGAAGATGTGCCTCACGATGAGCTCCTTGTCTCTCTGGTCCAAAAAGCTGTAAACATAGCTGACCCTGAAACCAATCTAAGTGATGAAAGCCTAAAGGCGATTGGTCTTGTTATCTTCAATCATCCCAAGTCATGTTCTCAGTACATTCAGCCTTTCCTTGACTCCCCAAAGCTCCAGAGTCTTCACAAGTTGAGTGATATGTTGTCATGTTTGATAGAGAAGAAAGACAAGAGAATAAAAGACAACAAACTCTACCAAATGACTTTAGCAAAGTATAGTGAAAAGTTAAATGAGTTATCTAAGGCTGAGAATTTTACATCAACGACACAAATTGATGCTGTTGTGAAGGGTGCAGAGTCTCTTGTGAGCATGCAAGAAAACACTCTATTTGAGAAGCTTGTTGAAACCGTTCTACAAAATCCAAATTCAAATTTGCTAAAAAAGCTTCTTGCTGGTAATCTAGGCCAGGCAGTCAAGGTATCAGAGCCACTAAAGCACCTCATTCTGGCTCGTATTAACCAACTGGTACCCATTGTTCATGCTGGAAAGCCCAGATTCAGCTGGTGTCAGCCGACAGCAGTCATACCAGGTCATCCAGAAGTACAAGCATTCCTAAGAGGTCCTGAGAGGAGCTTTGTGTACAACAGGTTTAATGCTAAATGTCAAGCTAAAGAGTTTGAGAGAAACTACTTCAGAGGAAGAGGAAATGCCACTATCAGAGTGACAGGTTGTCGAAGTAATACAGTGGTGGAGATCACTAAATTAGCAGCCGCAAACAAGCATGAAGAAGCAGTGAGGAAATACGGTGAAGATTGTGTGGAGCTAAAGAGGCTACAAGACAAAATTGGTTTAAAGTCTGAAGAATGCAGGGAAACACCTATTATATTATAATTGTTTTATTCCTGTTAGCTCATGGTTACCACTAAGCTTTGATGAGGCTAACCTTGATGACTTTCATTTGAAACTTTATGCCAAGCTTTGGACAGACATATCTAGTGCACCAACCGACACTGAAGAGCTGAAGAACATGCAGATTATAATTTGATTTCAAATCAAAATTTGAAGACTATAAGTGACTTTAACTTTGTTGTGTTCCTTTTAGTTTTATATGTATATCATGTAGCCTGATTATGACTTTACTATGACTTTGGATAACCAAATTTAATATCCACAAAGATTTGAATAGAGAGAAAGTATACACCCAATGTGGGTAATATAGACAGATATATTTTAACAAAGGAAATTGTTTTATTATGTTCCTGTTCACTTTATATTGCAAAGTTGATTTATGATGCACATCTGATTCATTATATCCATTATGATTCATTATAAACGGACCTAAACAGCCATACATGTTTCTTCGTTGCGAGCGACCCCACGGATTCGTAACATACCTTGTATGCTACATCCAACCATAGCTTGTCACGCTCGCTACGAATAAATTTGGCCGTTCAGGTCCCAATATACAACAAGGTAAAACTTCGATTGAAACTTAGCACTGGATGAAAATCATACCGCTTTAATACTCTTCAGGATTTAAGGATGACTTAAGCTGCCAAAACTCTCAACTTGAAGCAAAGGAAGAGATTCTAGAAAGTGAACTCGCCCAGTGCATTCTGCTAATATAAAGGCAAGTGTTCATTTAATATTTGCATGTTTTCGAATTTTCGTGAAATTCAAACGGTTGTAAATCTTGGAAACGTGGACTGCACAGAAATATTATTCTTACGTAGGATTTAGGGTCATTTATAGTTTCTTTTTATATATAGAATGACTTTCAATCAGGTGCCACATTTTTAAAATTTCGCCTTAAAGTTGAGCTGTTTTCGTGTTTAGCTCGGAAGCCGATTGTTTGTGTATAGATAACCCGTTGATTTCTTTTAAATAAGGAATTAGTCTAGAGCTGAGATATATACCTGAGCAAACTACACTGATGTATTTGTAGATTGAAAAAATAATTGGGTCTCTTGAGTGAATTTTTATTTTTTTTAACAGCGACGGAAATGTTTGCGATTTATTCGGGTCTCAGCGGCATAAAACTAGTACCTCAAATCAAAATTTGAAGACTATAAGTGACTTTAACTTTGTTGTGTTCCTTTTAGTTTTATATGTATATCATGTAGCCTGATTATGACTTTACTATGACTTTGGATAACCAAATTTAATATCCACAAAGATTTGAATAGAGAGAAAGTATACACCCAATGTGGGTAATATAGACAGATATATTTTAACAAAGGAAATTGTTTTATTATGTTCCTGTTCACTTTATATTGCAAAGTTGATTTATGATGCACATCTGATTCATTATATCCATTATTGTTGAAGTGCAACCCTCAAAGTTTGATGTCTTGTTTGCTGACTAGCATTTTGATGGCCGTCAATCAAAGAACTGCAATCTAAGGGGAGATTTTAGACTGAATTAAGAATTTTGGAGGATTAGCGAAACAAAATCTTTAATTCATTCTAAAATCTTCTTCAAGATAAGAATTTATTGTTCATTTTAAATTTCTGTTTTTTGATTGACTGCTGTTGAAATGCTAGTCGGCGAACAAGACATCAAACTTTGGGGGTCACACTTCAATGATAATGGTAATAAACAAATGGAACAATTATTAGTAGTTGACAGAAGAATAGACTTAATAAAGTGCAGAAAGTGCATATATTACAAATGTTTTTTGCATTTTTTTCCACATAAATTTTTCAAGCAAACAGTTAAACAACAGTTAATTGATTATGTGTAGAAGAATAGACTTAATAAAGTGCATTTATTACAGATGCTTTTTGCATTTTTTTGACATTTTCAAGCAAACAGTTAAACAACAGTTAATTGATTATTTGTGAATATGATTCAATATCATATTGTGGCTGAATCAATATCTTTCTAAGAGAAATCAGGATAACATAATAGCTATTTTAAAGTAAGCTTCAATGTCATTTTCTGCTTGCTGGCATCTATTTTATTGCAGAAACAATGGCTGAAAACCTTTCACAGTCATGGTAGATAAAATAATAATGCTATTGCCACGAAAATATAACCCCAGTATAAAGGTAGTTTTAGGATGGCATAATTTACTGCTACTATCACAATGCTTTGAGTGGTTTCTATTGTCATGTAAGTTTTACCAATTGTCTCTTTACTAATAGAAGAGTAGAAAAATGTGGATTAGAAAAGCATTTTTACAAAACATTCTGGTAGTGGTAGTAAAATAATGCAATCATGAAAATGTCCTACTGAATGTTTACACAATTTTTGGCTGCCCACCTTTTGCTGCTATGTAAAAAGCTTTAGGCTACTTTTGCATTAGCACCATGTCAATCCCGTCTTGTCAGGTCCATAAATCACTGACTGTTGCTCTTACTACGACAGGCAATGGTGAAGAGAGTAGAGTGATGACACATAACCCGTGAAATAGTTATTAGTCTGATAGTGGTTAGTAGACATTAATTGCCCTATATCACTATGAAATCTATTGTTTAAACGCTAAAGATCATGGTTGTGGGAGGGGAACAAAACAGTAAGAGGGGGACATTGGGGGGTAGCCCATACCACAATACCGCAGCATATAATAAAAAATACCGCAATACCGCAAGGAAAATCAACAAAATACCGATACCGCAGGTATGGATATCAGGCAGGTACAAATATTTTTGGAGGGATATAGGATAAGCGATCTAGTTACGGTCAGTTGCGCGTTTTACGCAGTCGTAGTAAGACTTACCTGGTAGAAGGAATTAAAGCTTTCGCAGCAAATGACCACGTGACACTCGTAGCAGTTCCAGGTTGCATACCGAAAATGTTAATTGCTCTCTCCAATTATATCCCCTTGTTCTCTTAACACTCCGAATGTGTGGTTCCAGAAAATATCCATACCCCCTACACGGATGGTCTTTCAATTTAACCCCCCCCCCCCCCCACCCACTCGACTTTTCTTTTTCCCCCTTTCAAATTCACAACTGTGTCATGCTTTAAAAAACATTCACTTGGTTTACGCACAACATTTGTGACCTCTCACGTGAAAACGATACTGACGGCTATCCGTTCAAGCCGTTCACTTGCCGTTCATCAGTCGTTCACGAACGGCAGTGATTTCGTGATTAGCCGTTCAAAAAATTTATTCAGCCGTTCGAACGGCTGCTGCTAGCCGTTCAAAAAAAACTTCAGCCGTTCGAACGGCTAGGGCTATCCGTTCGGAAAAAATATTCAGCCATTCGAACGGCTAATGGTTTACCTATTTCCAGGAATCCGGAATCTTGAGCGTGAAATCCTAAAAGCCGGAATGAATCAAAACATGAAAAATAAATAAATATCCGTTTAATACCCGTTTAATTTTTCGTACATGACATCGCGTGGCGCGCGCAGTTTTCCGATTCCTTGCTTTACCTTTTTACGCCAAAATTTTTACTATAGCGTGACTTGATTGTATAACGCACGCTGTGGTCTAAACTGAGTATAGTGCGACACATCGCGCTTCGTTGTCAAGCACATTCACAGGCTTAGCCAATCTATAAACAGGATAGATGAGAGTGAAATCGTGGCGGCAGAAGCGGCCCGTTGAAACGAAGTAGTCGCGATTTTAAATTTGTCACATTCCATCATGAGTTTATGGATCTTTATGAATGACGCTATTGTTATACGGTAGAGATTACACATGTCATCTAGGGATCTCTTTGCCTCGATTTTCAGCCGTTTGAGGGAGTCCGGTTTTCAGATCCTCCTCCCAACGGTATGTACTTGGTGTATCCCTTATTATTTTGTATTTAAGTAATGTTCCACATAAGAACGATAGCAAACTTCATTGTTCTGCGGCATTGGCTCTTGTCCACATAGAATATCTTTGATTTCAAGAATAGAGGAGGAGCTGATGGTTAATAATTATATTTCATTATAAAAATAAAGAAAATCCATTTGCGTCAAATAAATTTTAGGAAATGTTCGTGCTTAACCAATCAGAATAGCAGAAGACAATAGCTAATAATTTTGCTTCTTTGATAAAGTTCCCCAAATACAATATCTTTTAAAAATTGTATGTTGTGCGATTGGGTCTCAAATTACTTGAAACCTTAAAAAAATTAGACTTAATGCACCTTGAACCTTAACTTTTTAGCGGTTTTTGAGTCTAGGCCAATGAGATCACTAGTTATAACAATGAAAAAACTTGACATTCCATCGTGCTTGACATTCCATTGCCGTTCAGCGCTATCCTTCTTATGCGGATTATTACTTAAACACTTAGTTTTTATTTCAGTAGAAATAAAAGGTAATAAAACAGTAGAATAGGGAATCGAACCCGGGCCGTATGATCTGCTCCATGCACACTATCCACTACACCACTGAGGACTAGCTGCCGGAAACTGTAATTTTTAACGGATATTTAACAATTAGACCCGTAGCCCGAAAGGGCTACGGGTCAATAGCCCATGAGGCGAAGCCGAATGGGCTATTGACCCGTGGCCCTTGAGGGCGAAGGGTCTAATTGTTTCAGTATCACCCAACTAGTCGGACAGAAAAAGGCAATATAAAAAAAAGCAATTGCAAGTTGAAGAAATATTTATTTGGGAGTAAAACGAAAAATAAAACCGGCGAATTTCGCTACTCGATGACTATTACTATTAGACCCCTAGTAGCGTAGCCAATCAAAATGCAGGATTTGCATTAGTCCACTAGTTGGGTGATACTAAAAGATAATATGCTGCTAGCCCAGATCATACATAAGAACTAACCCTTTCGATACACTGGAAATACAAGAATCAGTGCTTAACCCCAAATACTAAAATCAGTGCTTCAACCCTAGATACTGTAATCCGACCCTAAATTACACTGCAATATATCTAAACACATTACAATAAGGGATACATGAAGTACCATACATTATGATCAGGGATACACCAAGTGTAGTACACCAAGTACTTAGGGATACCTGGGTCTCAGCGGCATAAAACTAGTACCTACCACGTCAAACTTCAATAAATCGTAAAAAAATAAAATAAAATATTTTGGACTCAAACGAATTTTATTTTCATGACTGCCAAGGTGAAGGCTTTTAAATAACCCCATAGCAGAGTGACAGAAAATTATTTTTCGACCCAAAATCATCAGTCGGTTTTAAGAGACAATATCTTAAATAAAGTGCAAAACTTGGTTTTGTGAGCACTGATTTTCTTGTTCATAGGCAACTTAAGATTCTAAGGTATTTACTAGGGCATGACAAAAATATTCACACTGGACCGAAACTTTTAAAATTTCAAGGGAAAAAAAAGCTTTCAAATTATACTGTAGAGTTTTTGCTTCTTTGTTTTGTTTTGTTTTGTTTTTAATTTTTTACATGTAACTTGAGACCAATGCTTGGGTTACCTGTGGTTGGCATTTTCGCGCCAAAATGATTTTGCGCATGCTCATTAATGACGTTCTCAAAGTCGCTAAGGAAGGCTGAAGGAAGGCACATGTAGCAGTAAGAAGTTAGTCGCGGTTTATCTGCTTTTATCTTCTTGATTCCACGCCAAGGTATGTTTTATTTTATTGCTGTACGAACATAAATCACCAGTGTATACAAAACTAGTCAATGAAGAGGCTTTCGTGTAAGAAAAAAGGAAATAATTTTGCTTAAATCATAAAGAGAGGTTTTGATGCTCAAGCGACATCGGTGACGCGGCTCGCAGAGGCGATAGAGCTTGCGGATAAAGTTTTTATTTTCTAATCAAAAAGTCAGTGCCTCTTTCATTTATATATTCAATTAGTGATCGTTACAGATTTTAAGGACAATACTTTGTTTAAACGGATCGTTTACAGTCATAATGGCTATTATACCATCCTGCAAGTAAACTAAAGTACCGAGAGGCGAATTTCGAATTGCGAAAGGCAGTTCTTAGGACAAATTTGTGTCTTGAAACTAGATTTATACGAGGAGGTTTATATTAACAATGTTAGAATACGTGCTCTGATTATTATCACGATTATTGCTGGCGAGCGTTAGCGAAGCAGCACACTATTCTTGGCAATAGGAGAAAATATCCAAAATTTTGTCGGATGTAAGATGGGGTGCATGCGCAGTGGCTTATTGTCACTGTCGCCTAGCAACGTCTGTCATTTTGCTTCGCAACGCAATCAATCAACCGTGACAACGAACGCGACAACTGTCTAAATCGACAATCCACGTGAGAATCTGTCCAATGTCAGACGCTTTCGAGGTGCAGTACGTATTTTCTAAATGTTTGGTAAATGTCTTCATTTGCTAGTGAAATTATTCATCATGGTCACGAACGATTGCCTGCTATAAGCAATTCAAAATGTCCATCGCTCGTGGAAGCGAACCACTCAACTGTAAAATCAAACGACTCGTTGCACTTTCACACGAGTTCTTCGCCCCTTGAGGCAAATAATTCAAAATCTGTGCCATTTGGGTGGATAATTCGACCGTTGAGTCATGCTCTTTGCTCGTTGAGGCGAAGGAATTGAAAAAAATGTCAATCGCTCGTCGAAGCGAACTATTCTGTGAAATCAGATGATTGTTTCACTCTGAAATCCAATGACACGTTGCACATTCAGACAAGTTCTTTGCCCGTGGAGGCAAATAATTCAAAATCTGTGCTGGCTGGGCCGGCTGATTCGACTGATGAGTCATGTTTTTAGGTATAACTCTAACTTGAACAATGAATTATTAAATATGTAAACAAACAGCCGTAAGTAAAGATACTTAGTAAAGCAATGTACTTCTGTTTTGTTTTTTAAGAAAGCTATTATGAAATCTTCAATTAGCTTGAGGCAAAACCCTCTTGAATTGTCCTTTGTAAAAGTTATTTCTCTTCAATGTCAATTATTACTGTATCTTTAAAATATCTGTAACTTGAACAATAAGTTCTTGGCAATAGGTTTTTTTTTATAAAGCAGCCCATAGTTAGTTTAGCAGTGTGGGTAATACAAGTCAGTAAGGCCATGGTTGGGCAATTTTCAAAAACAGCACTTGCTGTAGTAATTTTTACAACTCATCCAGGGAAAGCCTACTCTACTCACCCTTTAAACACCTTCCCTTAAAAAGTTGAAAAAATTTACCAGAGCTGTCCAATGTTCAATTCACTTCCCACTGTTTTATCCCTCCTCGCCAGCACTCACTTTCACATTGAAATTACTAGTTTTATCACCATTATGTTTAAAGTGGTACTATGATCAAAATTTTGCACCTCCCTTCCTCTTCAGTTTTGGAAAGTAGAAGTGCTGAATACTTACCATGCCAAATTTTAAGTTCAAATTCCAACGGGAAGAGCAGTTATTCTAAACGTAAAGTTCAGCTTCGGCTTGCCGCCATTACTCGATTTAAAAATGGCCGAGAACGACATAGAGAGCTGGATCTAGTTGAGTCGAGAGGAAGATGACGTCAGTCGCAACACAACAATGGCCGCTTTGTTGTGTGGAAAGGCTGATCTCGCATAAACAAGACCTTAATTTTAATCTTGGTGGTTCTAGGGCCTGCTTTATGCCAAAGATGTTTTCGTGAACGTTCAAGAAGATGCCTCCTGGTAATTTTGTACAACACGGGTGCCGAAACATTCTCAAAAGGTAGAATTTCTTTACATAAATTGTCTACCAGCCAGTTCTGTGAGAGTTCAATGCGCCGAACCGCTCAAGATGGATACTTTCTTTTGACAATATCAGGGGAAAATCAATCGCTAGGAAATGCTTTGTAATAGTTTACTACTGCTACTGCCGCTGATTTACTTTCGAAGGGAATTTGAGAGACTGAGTGAAATGCCTGAACCAGGAAGATTCGAATCTGTTGATTGTTTTGCATGCAAGAATATTGTGAAACAACATTCATGTACCGGATGAGTGGCGTACATGTATGCATTTTTTGTTTCTCAAATGTGCACATCAACTGGCTATATAGGCTCTCAGGCTTGAGTTTTTTAAAATACTCCACAGATACTACATGTCATACAAACTAATAGCTCATGGCATAAATTGGCCTGGTTGTTTCTGAATATTCTCCTTATTTGTAGCACGAGACACTGTATTTGTGATTACAGGAACTAAAAATATTATTTTTGTTATCCAATTTATTATCTGTGTTCTTAGTTTTCTATTTTAAAGTTACATCAAATTGTTGCTCATTGACACATGTTAACTGTTGTATTTATGTTGGTCCTGCAATATTTTCAGATTAAAAATTTAATAAAACACAGTGCAGTGGGACTGCATCCTTGATGCATCTTGTACTGTTTGGGCTTTTCAAAGTGATACTAGAAAAGGTGGCATTGCCCTAGGTATGAAACATTTCTGTGTACAATCAGGATAGCAAACTCCATTTAAATTTGTGCCATTTTAGTCATATATATGTTTGGATAATTTTAACATTGAAATCTACCCAAAATGAAACTGTGAGGCAATATCCCCCAAGGTGGTCTCTTCCAAGCACTAAGAGTGTATGATGTATTGAGCAATGTTGGATTATTACCCAGCCACTTTCTTTGTGTGTATTTGCAATACCTCTTTTCATTGACTTTTCTGTTAAATGGAGAATCTGACCCCGTAGACAACTAAGGATAGAAATGTGAACATGTCAGATAACTAACGAGCTGCCAGGCAAGCCATCATGCTTTCTAAAAGGTACAGTTGAATTCTATTAGATCTCTTTTGTAACAACACTGTTGGAAGGGCAATTTTAAAGAAAAAACATAGTGGATGTAATTCAATTGGGAGAGAGGAAACTGTGTGCAATAATCAATATTATTGTCAGTATTAAAGGGCTACTACAATCAAATTTTTGCTTTTGATTTTTTTACATTTTCATGTACTATTAGACTTCCTTACTCATCTTGCCAAATTTCAATTCATTACGAACATCAGAAGTCCTTTAATTTTAACATTTATTTCCGAGAATTTACGGCCGCCATTAAAAAACCTTGTTCCAAGGCTTAAACATACTCAAGACTCATACTCAAGACTCAAACATACCTCATGGGTTGAAATTATAATAACAATCAGCATAGAAAATTGCATGGACAAGGATGCAGATAAAAGCCGGCAGCCGGAAAAAATCGCCGGCTTTTCCTAAAAAAATTTCCGGCTGATGAATCTTGGAAGGATGATACACAGCTGCCGAAATAGAAAACGTGTTGAAATATTGTGTTGAATGAAATATACAATTGAACACATTTACCAAAGAATCTGGTTTTTTGTCTATAAGTGCCTTTAGATTGTTTTTCAGAAAGACGAACATTTGGTACATTTTGACAGTTTTTTTTGCTTTGTTCCGCTTTGTGTAAATACATGCACGATTACACGTACTTGTGTTTATATTTCGTCATTGCACGTGATAATTGACTGAAAATTACTTTTTTTGTTTGTTTGCGTTCGACAAAAGTCGTTACATTTGATTTCCAAAACAACCCCGCAATATTGCATTACCGCTCACTCGTTCCATCACTCAGCTGTAAACTTAGTTTTGTTACAAATGCGTTTCGTAACTGAGAACAACGTGAATCCCCCTGTGAATCCAGCGATAATAACTAAAGCCCCATTTACACTGCAAAAAATTTAGGCACGGCTCGGATAAAAGTGGTACGCGTACCTCAAAAAATAGTACTGATTAGTCATTTACATGTCCTTTCTTCTACTGTGCTAAACAATGTAAAATTATGTTTTGGTACGGGTAAAAGGCTCAACATCTCGGCCAGCGTACTCGATTCTTGCTTAGTGCACATGCTGCTAACCTGGCGGACAAAAAATTCTTAGAATTTCTTCTCATAAGAAGACCGCTATCCCGCGAGATTTTCCTGGCGACTTTTGCAGCATCTTCAGCTTCCCACTAAGCGTCATGTTGAGTGAATCGCGGGTCGATTTGGGCATGCTCTCTCAAATCAGAGCTAACCAAAGGCGCGAAGGCTCGTCAGGGAAAAGTTGGTTTGGCACGGCTAATCGTTTACACTGCATACCTATCCGAGCTGGGCTAGATTTTCAGGATCGCGTACCAATTTTATCCGTGCTCGGACTACCTCTCGACATGGACCATCCGAGCACGGGTGAAAGTTTGTTCCGGCACAGATGGGGCAAAGTAGTTTACACGACAAAATCTATTGTGCTGAACCAATTTTTTTGGTACGCATACTTTTTTCATCCGAGCTAATAATAGAGGATTTTCAGTATGTCAAATATCCAAGATATTTGGAGTTTTTTATGGTCACATGATCTGCTATTTTGCAGGGCCTTCTCTGTGGCCATGAGAACCTGGCTTTAATAAAGCATAAAAGAGCAAAATAAGAAACCACAGTATTGCCTGGTGATCGCAAGTGCTAAACGACAACATATTCTTTTCACCCACACACTGTTGAAACAGTAATCAGTTTTAAGGCACCCGGGAAAGCAACAAGGTGATAGTAAAATGTAACAAAGCATTAATAATTTTCATTCTGCAAATTCTTTTCTTAGAAAATCAAATAATGGTTATAGATATCAATATGTTCATTCTTTCAAAACTTGCACATTAAACTTTCGTATGCCCAACCTTGTGTGATTTTGGGAGAATTAAAAAGTACACACTGAGTGAGTGATTTGGACAACCTAGAGATCAACAGTGATCATCGGCAATCATATGAGAACCAGCCTTAAGAGTCAAAAAGCTTTTCCACAATTTTATAGGTCTTTTTGTTTGAATTTTGGCATGGGCAAAGTTATGTAAAATTAGCTGTAAGAAATGGCTAAAGCTCATACATATAAGACTATGTTGGTTTAGATTTGTTGCAAATGTTTATTACAGTAACAAGCAAGAGAAAACAAAATGCCAAGAAACACACTACTTGGGCTGCTGAAGATTATAAAGAATAGGCTGAAGCAAAAATAAAGATTCTATTATATAGGGACTGTACCTCATGAATAGTAATGAGGGATATTTAGTTCTAATCTCCCTCATTCTATTCAGAGCATGTTAGAGATTAAATGTCCCTCTTGAAACAGTTAAATCTCAAGGTGATCATGGTATTATGCAGTTCCAGAAAATATCCATACTCCCAACACGGAAGGTTTTTTGTTTAGCACCCCCCATCCCCCCAGGAAATTCCAGTTTAGCTTCATACTTTGCTTCTAAAATGTTGGCTTTTAAGACCCCCCTCCCCCTGGGAATTTCCAATGACCTTCCATGGGGTGGGTATGGATTTTTTCTGGAACTCCACATTATTCAGTTAAGATTTGTAATAAAAAGATGCCTTAAAATCTGTTATGAAGAGACAAAAATGAGTGGCAAAAAATGACTCTAGGTATAGTATGTTAACAAATCTGAGAAATGTTCACAAGTGTGTGCCCTGTAAAATATAATTGAATTTTTTTTGTTTGCTTGTTTATTTATGTACTTATTTATATATTCATTCATTTATTTAATTTTAATTTTAATTTTTTCTGTTTTCAGACAATCATGAGTTCTTCCAGTTCCACAAAAAGAATAAGGCTTGATACCGAAAATTCTAATAAAGAGTGTTCGAAAGGAAAGCAGCAGCTCAAAGATGAACTTTTAGAAGTCCTTTCAGCTGTCCAGGAAAAGAAGACATTTGATTTTGCAGTTGGTAATGTCAGCACCAAACTGCCTGCATCTCCTGGTATTGAAATCCCTGGTTATGGTACAGTAAGTTTACCAGTCACAGAGACAACAGTAAAAGATCTCAGAAAGCATTTCCATCAGGCTCCTTATGGGTTAGGTGAAGCAACATTGATTGACAAAGCAGTCAGAGACTCATTGCAGCTTGATCCCAAAAATTTTGAAATCACAAACCCAGAATTTAATGCAGGTGTCAAAAAGCTTGTCAGAGAATTACAGGATGATCTTGGCTGCAGTAAGCAGAATGTCACCTCACACCTCTACAAGTTGCTGCTTTATGAACCTGGTGGTCATTTCAAGCCTCATCGTGACACTGAAAAGCACAAGGGGATGTTTGCAACTCTCATCATTCAACTACCCTCTGTCTTTACTGGTGGAGATCTAGTTGTGAAACATGGTTCCAGAGAGAAAAGGATCAAATTTGGTACTCCAGAATCTAAGTTCTCGTGTGTGTATGCTGCCCACTATGCAGATTGTGAACATGAACTGACTGAAATTACATCTGGTCATCGCATGGCACTTGTGTACTCCCTGTGTTGGGATGGCAATGGTGTAGTTCCCAGTCCTCCTGACATTCCAACCAATAAACTGGCTGGTTTGCTTCAGCAGCTTGATCAAGTTTTACCTCATCCTAGTATGATAGCTTGGGGACTAGATCATCATTACTCAGAGAGTTCCTTTCTTAACAAGGGGGTACAAGCTCTAAAAGGAGGTGACAAGCTAATATATTCCACTTTGCAAGGAGCTAATGCTTTGCTCGGAAATGATAAGAAATTAGATTTTTTCATCGTAGAGGCTAAAAAGTTGGACAACATGTATGGGACTTGTACGAGGGAATATGGAGGATATCGTGGATGGCGCAGGTCAGGAGATTGTTTTGAGGAGGATGATTGTGAAACAGAATATGAGTTTCAGGTTATTGGCACTGATGGAATACCTTGGAAGGGTTCAAGGGGTTTTGATTTGGATGTTGATGAAGATGTACTGAATTTTGGTAAAGATGATGATGAGTTTTGGGGTGAGTGTCATGAGGGAGAATGTAGGCCGTCTGGAAATGAAGGTGCATCGAAGACAAACTGGTATCAGCGCTATGTCCTTGTCATTTTCCCAAAAGAAAATGCCATCAAAGTAGTCCAGAGGAAACGCCATTATCAGAGTGACAGGTTGTCGAAGTAATACAGAGGTGGAGATCACTAAATTAGCAGCCGCAAACAAGCATGAAGAAGCAGTGAGGAAATACAGTGAAGATTGTGTGGAGCTAAAGAGGCTACAAGGCAAAATTGGTTTAAAGTCTGAAGAATGCAGGGAAACACCTATTATATTATAATTGTTTTATTCCTGCTAGCTCATGGTTACCACTAAGCTTTGATGAGGCTAACCTTGATGACTTTCATTTCAAACTTTATGCCAAGCTTTGGACAGACATATCTATCTACCAACCAACACTGAAGAGCTGAAGAACATGCAGATTATAATTTGATTTTCAAATCAAAATTTGAAGACTATAAGTGACTTTAACTTTGTTGTGTTCCTTTTAGTTTTATATGTATATCATGTAGCCTGATTATGGCTCTACTATGACTTTGGATAACCAAATTTAATATCCACAAAGATTTGAATACAGAGAAAGTATACACCCAATGTGGGTAATATAGACAGATCTATTTTAACAAAGGAAGTTGTTTTATTATGTTCCTGTTCACTTTATATTGCAAAGTTGATTTATGATGCACATCTGATTCATTATATCCATTATTGTTGAAGTGCAACCCTCAAAGTTTGATGTCTTGTTTGCTGATTAGCATTTTGATGGCCCGTCAATCAAAGAACTGAAATCTTAGGGGAGATTTTAGACTGAATTAAGAATTTTGGAGGATTAGCGAAACAAAATTGATTAATTGATTATGTGTAGAAGAATAGACTTAATAAAGTGCATTTATTGCAAATGCTTTTTGCATTTTTTTCACACTTTCAAGCAAACAGTTAAACAACAGTTAATTGATTATGTGTGAATATGATTCAATATCATATTGTGGCTGAATCAATATCTTTCTAAGAGAAATCAGGATAACATAATAGCTATTTTAAAGTAAGCTTCAATGTCATTTTCTGCTTGCTGGCATCTATTTTATTGCAGAAACAATGGCTGAAAACTTTAGATTCACTAAAGCAAACTGAAGTGTTTAAAACTAAATAGAGCTAGAATGGGTGTTAAATTATTTCTTTTTACAATATGCAAATTTTGTGACGGTGTGCTTCGAAATGGGTCTTGAAAGCACCTGAAAGTTAAATGGGCCAATTTTTTCTCTATTGATTTTTATTTTACTAACATTGAGGTATCTCTTGATATAAGTATCAATCCGAGCTAACTAGGCAGTTAAGAAATATGATCTTTTAAAATTAGGCAATTTTGGATGGTGGTTTTTTCTTCCAAATTTGGCGAAAACTCGTGCCAGCCCCCACACTGCCAGAACCTTCTCTGCCAAATCTGCACATATGATTTGAAAGACCCTTTCAGTGTAGAAAGACACCATACAATTAATTAGTCAATAGGATTTGTTTGTTTGTTTTTATGCTAGTCCAAACTTACCCCTTGTAAAACGTGATTTTTCATGATCAGCTGGCCTCAAATGGTACCCCTCCTCCTGAAACTTATGAACTAAAAGTCAGAAAACAAAACCACTTTGGCTTTTGGAATATCCTACCAAGGTCAACTTCTGCAGCAAGTTTAATCAAAATCGGTTTACCCCCATTTCCAACTTCTGGAACACTTTCTCAGACAATGGCACTAAAATGACTGGAATTGGGTGTTATTTGGCGTTTGACTCGCCTTTTTTGAATCGATCCATCCAATTAAAAATATGCATTACCGATGACTACAAGCAGACATGGACGACAACAGTCAAACTATACCACGATAATTTTTTTCAACGGGTCCACTCCACTCTAAGGAAAACATTTCTTGGCACATCATTAATAGAGGAAGAAGGTTCGCATTGTTTTCTTTCGATGCCTTTACATTAAAGCGAGGAAATCCATGTACAACTTTGTCTAAAATACTAGACTTGCTACAAGTCCCTTCCAATGCTCATTTTCTCTAAGTTTGGTAACTTAATTCCGTGCGCAAATTTGTCGAATAAAAGTCGACCAAAAAAACGAAGGTCGACTTGTGGCAAGTCTACTAAAATACATGCATTCTTCGGTTCCACCGGAAGTCATTCACCCGAATTTTACCCCAAGCATGCTGGGAAAACGGTAATTTGGCGCCAAGCAAGTCTTGTCAACTGTCTTGTCAAAATTTTACTTGGCGCCAAACTAGTCTTGTCCAATCAAAAAGTGGTGTTCATTTGGCGCCAAACTACAGTCCAATCAAAAGAGCGTGATCCTCGGGAAATTCGCCCAGGCTTGTATGTCGCTTACAAACTTGCAAGTTTTAGTTCCAACAGGGATCGTTTATAAACTTCCATCTGCTTAAAAAAAAGATCAAAAACTTTTCTGGAAAGTATCTATCATATCCCAGAGGTGATTACAAGAAGGCATTTTCCGAAAATTGTGCTCCTTCATTCACGGCGTGTCGAGCAGTTGAAACTTAGAACCGGCTTGGACGTTTGCAAAAATCAACTACAGGTACCGTAACGCTGTTTTAAACGTTAATTGTCAGTTATTGGCCAAATTGGCTAAAATACAGAATGTAGTGCCCTTTTGAAGAAGTATTAACCTCAAGTTGCTCGGCGAGCCACTAAATTATATCCCAGCTTTCTATACCGGAGCAACTTCAGAATACCCGGCCACTTCTCATACTGCCGTCGAGCCACTATCCTGATTTTCTGTATGTAAGCAATATTCGTTATTTCCTATCTTAAACAAAAGTTTGAGAAAAAATTATCTAGCGGATTTTTTTTCTTATCTGACAACAGCCTTTTTGGAAGTAACTTGATTTCCACTTGATATATTTTTGTTTTTGTGCTTTCGAAATTGAGAAAAAAACCTAATAGGTCACCAAAATAGTTTTAAAGATAATTAGCGAAAACTGAGTTTTAGAGGCTCTTTTCAGAGAGCTGTACTGTTGCCATGGTAATGGCTATGATGTCACAAGCCCCCCTTGAGTATTGCCTGATAATAGCGTCATTTAGATATCCAAAAGTTGTCCATATTACCGGTTCCTCCATTTTAAAATATTTCATCATTTAGACACACTATTGAAAGCAAGAAACCCTTACGAGCCTCCTTAAAAACAACAAAAATCAAATCATTGTAATTGGTTTGAACCCAGGAGTATCAGTAGTCTGTCGTTTGTGATCGTCCGGGTGAGTGTAGTTCTGAAAAGAACTGTTGTTGTTGACATTGACTGAGGTTTCGACAAACCTGAGCGGAAGTCATCTTCAGAGTCATGTGAATTGTGAATAGTCAGGTTGATGTTATATAATACTAATACGTTTGGTTATAGCTGTCATTGGTCAGTTTAGCCATGATGTAATTGGCTGTAGAGACTCAAGTCAGTGATTAATTTCTGTAGTCGTATTGTTAGTCAAATTTGTTGGTGAGTTCAATCATTGTTTGTCTGTTTTGTTGGCAAGTGGTTTGTAAGCCGCAGGTAGCTGTTGGCATCTGTTCTGAGGAGGAGGAGGAAGAGGAGGAGGAAGAAGGTACATCTCAACAGAACAAGGCTGAGACTTCTGAAGAATCGGACAACAACGATGAAAGTTAAGATGCCGAGCAGCTCGAGGAAGAAGCCATGGCCACTGTTGTTGAAACAAGAGATTCATGATCAGATGAAGACATGGGCCCCTATTGGCAGACCGCCACTTACCAGTTCTCGTTATATATGAAATAAAAACTATCTTATGTACACAAAACTGCCTGCTAAACAAGAAACAAGTCGTATTAGTAAGTCGAGTTTAAGAGCATTTATTTTGAAAACTACAACCTTCTTAAAATATGCTCCTGTATCAATTTCCCGGGGGTGGGGCATGTGATCACCTTAAATGGACCGACTTTTAACGGCAATCCTCGATTCTTCACTACGAATTGATTATAAGCTAAGCTTCAAAAATAAAATTAAAATAAAATCTGCACACGCGCGTTTTTTTTATGGACAACAATCTAAAAATGACCAACAATTTACCGAACATTTTTGACAGAAATTGTCGTCTCAGAATGCTGGAAATGGAGTTTTAGAGCATCAAGATTTCAAAATGTTTTAGGGGGGATGCCCCCAGACCCCTTTAAAGGCTCGCGCCTTCGCCGCTCGCAAATAATTCTTAATGCCATTTCATCCTATTAGTCCTACCACTTTAAAGTGTGCTCCGCGGTCCCTGCTTTCCCCTACCCTAAAAAAACTGATTAGTAGGAGGAAAATGTAACTTTTCCTTCTCCCAGTAAAATAACTCTTCGTATCTTTCAGGAACATTAACCAGTTTGATCTTGTCTCGATAAAGTCCTCAGTAACAGTTATCGGGATTTTCTAGGTGAGATTTACTTATACGATAAAAGAACGTGATTCTTTAGAAATAAAGAAATTTCAAGATCATACATTACCCTACCCTAGTCGGGAATTTTCCTAGTAAGTATTTTTGGTCCAAGACGGTCCAACCTGGTCCAACAACCTCGTTGTTTCCCCGAAACCGAGGGGAACATCGAGGGTCATGGGGGAACAAAACTTTCCCATGGGGGCCACTCATTGAGTGTTTTGTTATACCTCCCAACTGAAACATAGTAAACAAATTGACCGCATTTCCAGGGTCTGTACTCTTATTTACCATAGAAATAATTTCATAAAATGTTCAAAACTCAAGTGGAACCCCCCCGGGCCGTACTTGACCAATATTTGGGTTTTGGGGTGCCGCTGAGGGTCTGAGACCCTGATCCTGTTTAGGACAAAAATAAACGAAAATACCTACCCTGTGTAGGACAACACCCTCTATTTTAGGACCCTGTCTAGGACACGGCTCGAGCGTGGTTATTGATCTGAGCTTTAAAAAAATGGTAGACTGATGATCCTTTGTAAAGAAAACGACTTCGCCTTCGCATGAATATACTAATCACGACAAGGTAAGTCGCCACAAGCGCGAAAGTAACTGGAACCATACCCTGTTTAGGACACTCAGACCCTGTTTAGGACAGACTCACGTTAAATTATATACCCTGTTCAGGACAAAAATGCCAAAAACCATACCCTGTCCAGCGGCACGTCCCCGTATAGGTCATATACGGGAGTACCCCCCCGGGGGTGGAACCACGAGCCATTTAATGGGCAAGTGGTCTTAGTTCACTGCCAAGTTTTGAACATTTTATGGCGTTATATTTCTATGTCAAATAACCTGAGTACAGAGTGCAAAAATGCGGTCAATTTGTTCTTCCGACAATAGCAAACCTTAACAACTGCAAGCGAATGAGTAAGCAAAAATTGTTCAGCGTAGAGATGAGGACTGGTAGCAACCTCGTTCCAAGGGTCTCTCATCTTCCCCCCCCCCCCCCCCCCTGGAGCGAGAGACCAGGGGGCGGGAAGATGACAGACCCTGGGAACGAGGTTGGACTAGTAGTAATCAGAGATAAGAGTGCATTCGACTTGTTTTTAACAGCTGATGAAAGAAGCAGTGTAGATGTCAATTTACACCCTGCTAAATGTTTTTTTTTCACCGCTACTTCAGAGTGCATTCCGTGAACTCGCAAACATTTTGCTTTAGTGTTATTGTTGTGATACGGAAGAAATAACGTGACATCTGCGTTACTTTTTTATAGTGACTTATTCCGGTTCGCATTTAAGCTTACATGTAAATATATCTGAAAATTAGACTAAAGGCATAAGCGATTGACATTGAATATTTGACAAACAGCAGCACAGATATAATAAAGATGATGTGATTCAAACATAAGCTTACATGATCTTCAATAAATCTGAACAACATTATTACCTTATTACTTACCTACAACAACCAAATAAAATAACATATTACACCACTGCACAACATTGTCTTATAGATGGCAACGCATTCCTTTGGAAAACAGCAGTTGACTCTGCAATGATGGCAGACATAGGTAAGCTGTTCCACAGTGAGATTGCACCAGGGAAAAAAGAGAACTTATAGGCATTGCCATGGGCAAAGATGCGTCTAAACTTTAATATATGGATCATATTAGAACGAGTGCTGCCACAAGCCAAGTTTACTGATGGTGGAAATGTTAAATGTGTTAGATTGGGGACTGCTTTATACTTCATCTTCATCATTTATACATCATCATCATCAGCTTTGTACGTCATCTTATAAAATATTTAAGATAGCACGCGCGCTCTCATTGGTTAATAGATAATGTTTAGATGAGAGTACATTGTATGTAAGTAAGGGTTACTGACCAGGAGCGAGGGGATATGTGATATATTCCCGTCGTGGCCTACCCGAGGACGTAGCCCGAGGGAACGCCACGAGGAGAGTCAATATCCCCTCGCTCCTGGTCAATAACATGCTTATTTTTCACCTTGTGAGGTTTTCTAAAACAAAGAAACTATTAATTTTTCGGAGAGTAACATTCCGTTCAATTCAAATGCAAAAGAGCATGATCCCGCAAGGCCGCATTGAGATCACGGCACATGACGAAGCGAGACGGTAAACATGTTTTGCTTTTGCCAAATTTGCATTGAGCACGCTGCTTCGTTATGAGTAGAAGGAGGGAAAGAGAGAAGAAAGTGTATGAACAGTACTCGTGGTCTCGCAAGGCCCAACTGCCCGCCTTCATCTTTCGAAGATCAATGGAGTGGTTGCGGAGTGTTTTCCAAGGGAAACCGGCGGAAACATATTCAGGTTCAAGCGTAAAACGAGGCGTCATACATTATTGAAGATTCGAAACCTGAATCGAGGTACGATACCATCGAATAATGTTATTAACATTTCGCGTCTTGGTAGCGACCGGCAAGTTACTTACGTAGGAATAAGATTAATGAAGTTGTCTTTTATGTAAACAAAAAATATTGACCGATGCTAGTAAGAGTGTTTTCCTTGTTATGCCCTATTTTGTCTTCCCGTTTGTGTTATTCTATTTTTATTATGAGGGGAATAAGTCGAGGGGACTAAGGCGACAGGAATATGTCGAGGGGAATATGTTGGGGGGAATATGTCGAGGGGAATATATAATCCTTTGCTGTGCTATTGTTATCAGCTATTGTTTTCAATCCCGCCTCTCCTCTCCCCTGATACAATCAAAGCCGCCCCCAGCTTTTCAGACACTGTAGCCTGCGTGGCAGGCGTAAACGGGGAGGGGGAGGGGGAGGGGGGCGCGCGAAAAAAAAAAGGGGGGAAAGGGAAGGAACGCCTGCTATAAGAACCGGGCTATTTGTATTACGCCCACCGATTTTCAGATAATTTAATAGCGCATCGCGGAATTTTCAAGCACATGGCGAGATTCAAGATGTCAATCCACAGGTAGCCCAAGCTATATGTGTCACAGTAACCGTTACGAGCAAAATTATAAGGATTTGTATGTGAAAATACCGTCCATTCTAGGAGCTAAAAAATACGAACAAGCCATGAAAATTGCTTACCTTACTTCGCTTGTTTGTTTCCTTGTCTCCTGTGTAGTTTTGGGGGCGATTTAGAGCGTTTCCATTAATTTTAGTTCTATGTAAAATGTTGCTAAAGACAATATCACTCTGAATATCACCCCCGGTATTTTTACAGTCGCCCACCGGGTCATTAAGAAATTCAACCTAAAGGCCGGGTCGCTAAGCCATTTTTCAAACGTTCGGCTTATTCTGCATCAAGCCTCTGTCGAACGATCTCAACGGAAAAGTGTGCAGAAAATTGGCGTGGCTTGTGAACAGGCCTCCATGTGGGGGTATGACGAAAGTAGATAGCGGCGAAAAGAAAACTCGCGAGGAAAAGTCCATCCCTCCCCGTTCGCCGTTATTTTTATCACCCTATACCCACCAGAGAGCCTGTTCACAGGCTAAGATTGGCGACCTTTACAATGTAATGCTCTTTCCATGTATCCGGGTCTCGGATAAAGAGTTGGAATGGACAAAAGAACTATCGCCCGTGGTCTACGAAGAATTTCGAGGCGATCGGAGGGTTTGGAGCGAATTTACGGCGGTTTTCCTTTAGTGGATCCGCTCGGCCTCTCGGTTGAAGTACCCTACCTTGGGAAAGGATATAAGCTTATAGAGAGAAAGCAATGGAACTAAAACTCACTGGAAACGCTCCAAAGCGCCCCAAAAACCACTCAGGAGATAAGGAAACACACAAGCGAAGTAAGGTAGGCAATTTTTATTGAAATGTTGTTCGTATTTTTTAGCTCCCAGAATGGACCGTTTTTTCTCATACAAATCCTTATAATTTCGCTCGTAACGGTTACTGACAGTGTTGCGGTCAATCCGACTGAATCTGGGTACGTTTTTTAAACATTTCTCAAAACTAACGAAAACAGAAAGAAAAAGTCAATCACAAATTGATATCAACATAAATTCCCATCGAAAAGTGCAATTTGTTTTACCGTAATGTCGCTCAGCTGCTTGAAAATTCTTTGAAACTTCGCTTCTGACTTCTGAAGAAGAAATATCGATGGGCGACGATTCAACTTCTCAACCATGTTCTCGGGCTGCCAAATCGGGCAAGTTCATGTCACTTTCAAGCGGTCTTTCTAGAGCGATCAAGCGTATATTTTCAACATTTCTTCTAGTTTTCGCCGAACTTTCGGTATTTTTCTGCATGTAGTATAGTAGCATTCAAAGCTTAAATTGCTTTCCACACGGCTCTCGCGCTTGCCACAAATTCAACTTGGTTTTGACTTTTATAACACCAATTTTGATTGGTTTATGTGTTGTCAGATGCGCGTTTTGATTGGCCAGTAGGAAATATGATTGTCCAGAGCGTGTATTGAGAAAATCTATTTTAATCAAGAAGTAAGTAAACAAAATTTCCCTTCATTTGTCGAATTATTTTAAAGAAATATTTTATAAAAGCAATAGAGGACTTTTTTCAGTGTTTACATAGCCTCATCTAAACACTCGGGGGGTTGGGAGAATTTTCAAAAGATATGCAAACTCGAGAAGCAGTCGAGGGTTTGCCCATCGTGCTATACAACAACAACAACAACAACTTTTTTTCAGTATTCCCATTTCTATACATGGCATTACCGAACCAATTACAATAAGGAAATTAAAATTAGTTAAATTCATGTATTTGTTACAATGACAAGTACTACTGACTATGTTAAAATAATAGTGACCGGAAACGACGTCACATGAAAACGGTCATTTCACTTGGCGCCAAACCCCCCCGCCAAACTAGTCTTGTCAAAATTTTACTTGGCGCCAAACTAGTCTTGTCCAATCAAAAAAGGGGTGTTCATTTGGCGCCAAACTACAGTCCGATCAAAAATCATTTGGCGCGAAACTATTTTGTGTGTCGAACGAGCTGTAAGAATCGATCGCTGTTGCTTACAAACTTGCAAGTTTTAGTTCCAACAGGGATCGCTTAAGTCGTTTAACTTCAATCCGCTTAAAAAAAGGATAAAAAACTTTTCAGGAAAGTATCTATCATATCCCAGAAGTGATTACAAGAAGGCATTTTCCGAAAATTGTGCTCCTTCATTCACGGCGTGTCGAGCAGTTGAAACTTAGAACCGGCTTGGACGTCTGCAAAATCAACTACAGGTAACGCTGTTTTAAACGTTTATTGTCATTTATTGGCCAAATTGGCTAAAATACAGAAAGTAGTGCCTCTTTTGAAGAAGTATTAACGTCAAGTTGCTCGGCGAGGCGGTACTAAATTATATACCAGCTTTCTATATACTCTATAAGTCGACTCGCCGAGCCGTCGTAAAATATAAGCTTAAGCTTATACCGGAGCAATTTCAGAATACCCGGCCACTTCTCATACTGCCGTTGAGCCACTAAAATAATTAAGCTTATATAATCCTTGTTCTATAAACTCTAAGTCGACTGGGAAGCCGCCGAGCCGCCTAGCCACTAAAACATATACCTTCCTCGTTCTATAAACTATTAAATTTCCTGTTTCTCGATGTGATTTTAGATTGTTTTCCTTCACTGACGAGCCGCAGAGCCACTTCAGTGATACTTCTAGAAAAGTGGCGCTGCATTCTGTAGTTTTTTGTAAGCCATAAGCTTACTGTCCTCGCTGCAGCTCTTTCAGACTTTTCACCGCTCTGTTCAGGTAGCCGTGTGTTTGTTCAATTTGTATTGATTCAGAGTTGAACTTTTTGAGACACGAAACACTTATCACTTAGAAATTCTATGCCATTTTACTGTATTATAGTTTGTGGTAAGATTTCCGTATAACCTAGAGAACATAAACTCTTGGTATAACCCCATACATAAATTATGTATGTAAACTTAAGCTTATGTGTTATTCTTGGTTTTCACGTAGGTCATATCAAAATTCAGAAGCATTAAACAACAGATTTTGATTCCAAAATGTTTATGGAATTGTAGAGAGTTTAAAACTACACATCTGGGCCAAATTTTGAAGCGCAAAAGCATTTTGTTCAAGAGTTATAGGCGGACGAGTATTAGACATTTTTAGTAAGAAATGTATGGAGCTGCCATGTTGGTGTCCCACATGGCTGCCAAAAATTCAAAGTCTTAAGAAGGCTAGAAAGGGTTTCTAGCTACGTATGCGTGCGATGTGCACTCGTCATGCATTGACGCACACTGGAAATGAAAATACTGCGTAAAATTGCGTGAACCAGACATCGTGCATAAAGTACTACGATGGCCCAGAAGGCTCACAGTCCAGTCTTCGTTTTCACAGTCCAGTCTTTGTTTTTCACAGTCCAGTCTTGGTTTTTCACAGTCCAGTCTTCGTTTTCACAGTCCAGTCTTGGTTTTTCACAGTCCAGTCTTCGTTTTTCACAGTCCAGTCTTCATTTTTCACACAGTCCAGTCTTCGTTTTCACAGTCCAATCTTCGTTTTTTCACAGTCCAGTCTTCACTTCTCACAGTCTAGTCTTCATTATTTTGGACAGTCCAGCGACAGTCCAATCTTATTGCTATCTAGTACCCAGACCTCTTTTGGTGCTGAGGCTGGGCTTTCGTTGGCAGCCATCTTGAGTTTTATCCGATTTTTTTTGGATCTTTTCATTGAACTGGCAGACCATGTCCTTGCCAAATTATTCTCCTTGTATGACACTGGAGGAAAACTCAACGGAGGAAGAACTTATTTCCAATTACTTTAAACAGGGCTACAGCAATCAGGAAATAATCGAGTTTCTTAAACTACATGGTATATCTTTGAGTTTATCAACATTGAAAAGACGAATGCAAGTACTGAAATTGGCGCGAAGGGAGGCAAAAATGGAGTACGTTGTGTCCGACGATGATCTAAAAAGGGCATTGGAGCAAGAAATTGCAGGTAGTGGCTGCTTTATTGGTTACAGAAAGATGTGGGCTCGATTGAGAAAAAGAGGTATTTTGGTCAAGAGAGACAGAGTCATGATATTCCTGAAGGAACTTGATCCTGAAGGTGTAGAAAGCCGAAAAAGGAAAAGGCTTCGTCGAAGAGTGTATCACGCAAAAGGGCCAAATTTCATCTGGCATATTGATGGCCATGATAAACTAAAACCGTATGGATTTAGTATCCATGCTTGTATTGATGGATTTTCAAGGAGACTGATATGGCTCGAAATTGGTCCTACAAATAAGAACCCGGATGTAATTGCCAAATACTACCTGGACTCTATAAAACAGGTTGGTGGCGTACCGAGGAAGGTCAGATCAGATGATGGCACTGAAAACTGTTTAATTGAAGCTATCCATACGTGTCTTAGGTCTGATCATAGTGATGATGATGCAGGATTAGGATGCTTTGCTATTGGTAGGTCCACATCAAATCAGAGAATTGAAGCCTTTTGGTCCCATTTGGTGAAAGATGGCCCTGGTTGGTGGATGATTTTGTTTAAAGATCTGGTTGACTTAGGATTATTGAACACTTCGGATCAAGTGCATATAGAATGCATTCGATTTTGTTTTATGGAGATCCTGAGGAAAGAGTTGCATGAAGTGTCTCAATTGTGGAATGAACATATCATTTCATCAAGCAAATTTGGAAATAGTTCTGGCCCAAGAGGAAAACCAGATTGTATGTATTTCCTTCCCCACCTTTACAGCACAGATGACTACAAAGTACCCATTGATCCTTGTGAAGCAGATGAATTCGTTGATGATTCAGCAATGTCTGTTCAAGATTTCAGTGATGAGTTTGCTGAATTTGCTTCAATTGTTATGGATGAACTTCAACTACAGAAGCCAAACAATGCAAGAGAAGGACTCAATCTTTATATTCATCTCATAAAAGAGGCAGAAAAGTTATAGAGTTTGTATTAAGAACTTGGATGCATGACAAAACACAAAGTCATTATGTAAATATCAGTGTTAAACTTTAATATTCAAACTTAACTGAAATGTATAACATTTTTAACAACGTGATGGGATTAGTTATATCTCTTTGATAACAATATAAAATTACGTTTCTTAGTATACTATAATGCTCCTGTTAAACATTCTATACTCGGGTTTTGACATCCTTCCTAAGCATGCCAGCTATTTTCCATGATTATCACACAATGTAACATAATAATTTTTATAATTTTTTACTTATAACAGTTTCCTTTTTGCTAACTGGAATCACTAACTTTGAATATCAAGTCCCTGTATAAGGCAAAATGAAAATGTAGCAAAAATCCGCATATCAGAACCTGCAAAATTATGAAGCCGAGGCTAAACTGGTTTCTGATTTAATTGACAAGAAATGTATCCACATAGGCAAAAGTAAACAAAGATACCCTTTAAAACTTAACATCCTATGTTTTCCTTGCATTTGAAAATATAAAAACCTGTCAAGGCTGACCTGGAAAAAGAAGGTTCTTCATACACAGATTTCAGCCACAAATGTATTATGCATGCAGTAAATTTTGAAAAAAAGTGTGAAATAACTGAACTATCATTTAAATGTGTGGTTAACAAATCACAATAGCAAAGTATTGATTTCTGTTATCTGCAACAACTACCTGACAAGTGATTTTAAAACCTTTTTTAGTTAAGTTGAATGTTTTGCCATAAGCAATATTATTGTACCCTGTGTTGTTTAATAGTGGTACAGTGCTTGTATGACTGATACTGATTCTAATAATAATTCCGAAAGCACTGCCAGGCCACTACCTATCGTTTCTCTATTTGGACAGCATACAACAACAAAACAATGGTGACTGAATATGCAAGCATTCTGTGTGGGACAGTCATTTGACTCTGTTGATATTACAATGTTAGAAGCATGCTGTTTTTAGTCACATATAAACTTTCTTGATTAATAGTTAAATAGCCCACTTTAAATATATGCTTTACTGGATGCATGCACACAAAAGCAATACCTGAATTGCAATACAATTGAAATTTTCAAGTGTATAATATATCACATTTAAATGCAGATTTAGATGCTTTTGCCATGTTAATGGAACACTGCTTATTCCTTTATTAGCCTTAGGTAAATGAAACAAGTTGGGCCATATATACAAAGTGAGCTATTAACTAGCCTGCGAATACAGCCACCTCTCATTACTACCGAGAGGTGGCTGTATTTGCAGGTCAGCTATAAACCTGTTGGTGAGCATTCTTGGCATTATGATAAATGCCAGTATAGACAGGCATATTTGTCTTAGTTTCTTATTTATAAAAAGGAAATGTTCAATTTTGATCCAGTAAATAAGAAAAATCAATGTTTATCAAAAACATGTAATGACAATAAATGTTTTTGACTTATCACATACACCTAATTGCAATAACGTTGAAATAGAAAAATGAAAAATGTTAAAACGAAAACTGAAAAAAGGCCAATAGAAACTAATTAGACATACAAATAACAATAGCCACTGCACGCTTGATCATGCCACGTGTTGCTGTGAATGATGATTAAGCTAATTAATTCCTATTTGGCTTTTTACATTTTTCTGTGACATTACTGCAGTTAGGTGTATCTCCAGGTATTTTTTAACTATTTTGCACCACAGCAAAAATCAATAAGAAAAATCCACATATCTGATTCTAAGTGAGCAGAAATCTGGGGGTCTTACACAATATCAAGTTCCCACTTACCATGATTAAGGATATTGGTAAATTCCTCTCTGAGTTCTACAAAGTTATTATATGTTGAAGGAATTTCTAAGAGGGGGCCACAGGTATGTGCTATGGGTCTGGAGCTGAAACCTTCAGACTTGATGAATGTTACCTGCAACTTTTCTCTTCCCATTATGTCCATTGCTGTGGTGAACTGAAGAAATTGTACCAGCTTGGCCATGTCTAGTCCCCGAATGAACCTCTGTAAGAACTTGACTGCATCTCTTTCACCATCAGTTGTAGGGTTACAAACAAGGCTGTCTAACACCTTCTTGGTTGTTGGCATAAGCGACTCGTAAAGCAACTCAACTGCTGAAATTGACTGGAATTGTTCGCATGGCTTCAGCCATTTCTGCAGAATTGGCTGCCAAGCACCAACCATAAGGTGTGGTTTTTGAACCAACTCTTGCTTGGCAATTTCTAATAGCACTTTGACAACATTTTCCTTTTTTACTAAGGACCTACAGTTGAACCTTTCCAGGAAATCTTGAAATTCTCCTTCATCAGCTGGAAGATCATTGCTGCTGAGAATACCAGCAACCAAATCTTCTTCTAATTGTGATAAATACCGCTTAAAAGAACTAAAAAATACTGCATCTGTAACCTCATTGCCAAAAAGGCAAAAGCAAATAAATGCCTTTGAAATAAATAGAGGGAAATAGCAAACAGAAATATACCCCTTCACTAGAATGCAGGCTATTGCCTCCCACTCCTCAATGAAATGATCGTGTCTTACAAATGGCACTCTTTCATGTTCACCTATTGTCATAGATATGGCAAATTCAGTCCAAAATAGTGTATACACTTCACGAGCAACACCAATTCCTGCCCCTTTCTCAACATTCCCAAATTCATTAATGATTTCAAACACTAAATCAGAGTGTAAAATGCTTGGGTCTTTAAAGTGTTTAATCAAATCAGTTTTAATATGTGTCCGATTGACCTTCAGGAGCTTTTGCGTGGGCACAGGAGGGCTTTCTGGTGGTTCCTCTAGCACGTCAGGGTTGTCTGAGTTGTCGGCATTACTTGGGTTGCCATTTCCCAATAGATAGGAAAGTCGATGATCCCTCAGCTGTTCAATGTCAAACAGATTCTGCTCTTCTGAAGCTTCTACTACATTCTCTGACTGCTCATGAGAAGGAGCAGAATCTGCAGCCAATGATGCATAATACTCATTGTTTTGTTCACAACGAATGCATGACTGCCCCGATGCAAATGTGCAATGACATATGTCACACACAAGTCTTGCAGGGTGTAAACTGTTTTGTTCGCTTTCATTTTGAGCACTTTGCTCAGCACTAACAAATGGTCTGGTGTCTGATGACTGGCTGTCACTATGAACACCATCACTCTCGAATTCCTGGAAAGTGTGCTCTTTAACCTGCGTACGGATGTAGAAGTGGGTTGACGATGGGTAGAGTCCATTTGAGTTAAGGTATTCTTCAACTGTCCCTCCTCCAGGGAATTCAAAGAGGGCTGTTTCGGTGGCATCGCAAACAACAACATGCATTTCTTCTAGTTTGCCTGCAAAGTTGTTCTTACCGTCCGGAAAAAACAGTGCAGCACCCTTTTCTTTGAGAGCTTCAAGGCTCAAGGGCTCTAAGTCAGTATATTGAACAAAGCGTTTTCCTCCTCCGTTCTTTTGCTTTACAGGAAGAAAGGTCTTTTTACATACGTTGTAATGGAGCCATCTCACCTGCAGACGGTGTTCTTTGCATACACGCTTGTTGGGCTTCCCCTTACTTCCATTCCTAATTCGCCCCAGCAAGTTGGACAGCCGAGTAGCCGTACGTGGAGGGCGTGAAGTGGCTTGATTTAGCTGACTATTACTGTTATTTGACTGAAGCTGACTTGTACTAGTTTCTGACACGGAGCGTTGTGCCTGCATATTTGAATGCCTATTAATTTCCTCTTGAACTACTTGTTTTATGATTGCATCCATTGCATCTCACCACACGAGGTAATTCAAAATGGCTGCCGGTGTCTCTGAACAGCTTGAAGTAGCCCGGATGACAGGCTTGGCTGCAAGTCCTGTGGCCAGGTTGCATTGCTGAACACGAAGATTAGTGGAGACTGGACTGTGTGAAAAAATGAAGACTAGACTGTGTGAAAAAATGAAGACTGGACTTTGAAAAACAGACTGGACTGTCCAAAAACTGAAGACTGGACCGTGTGAGAAATGAAGATTGGACTGTGAAAACGAAGACTGGACTGTGTGAAAAATGAAGACTGGACTGTGAAAACGAAGACTGGACTGTGAAAACGAAGACTGGACTGTGAAAAACAAAGACTGGACTGTGAAAACGAAGACTGGACTGTGAGCCTTCTGGGCCATCGTAAAATACAGTCGAACCTCCCGTAAGCGACCACCCAAAATGTCAAGCATAGGTGGTCGCTTACAGGAGGTGGTCGCTTACGAGAGTTCATACCATTTGGGTCAAAATTTTGCCTCATTAGCATATGGTAACTGTAGAGACTTACCCATGTGCCAATGCCCATCTAAACCCATATAATAAGCTTTCCAAAATACTTATTCAGAGTTTCATGGTTCGCTTCTAATAAACATCAAGACGTCGATACCTTGGCTGAAATCAAAAATCAAAAACCTTGGATATGACTTGGACTGAATAGGGAATGTATTGATGGCGCCAAATACTGTACGTCGATTTATTTACTGTAGTTCCGTTAAACTGTTGACTGTTCTTGAGAGAACAGGAGATCAGTTCTAATTTTCTGTAATTATAAAACATTTAAGGTTGTCCCTTTTAAAATTGATAGAGTACAGTGTATGTACATTTTGTTTTAATGTTTTATTCATGTGAAAAGTCAATTTTGGAAAGAAAAAAAAACATTACTTCTGATTGAGGAATTTCTGTCTCTTATACTACCCAGGAATGCGATAATGTTACAACACATCATTATCCAATTTTCGCTCTATTATCTGTCAAGTGGTCGCTTACGAAAGGTTAGAAACAAAAGAAAATTTCAAACCTTTAGCTCTTAAAGTGGTCGCGTTCGCTTACGAGAGGTGGTTGCTTACAAGAGGTTCCAAATATAGTGATTTGACTTGGAAACTTTTGGTATTTTGGAAAACTGGTTGCTGAGGAGAGGTGGTCGCTTACGAGAGGTGGTCGCAACCAGAGGTTCGACTGTATTCCTCTTTATCTCGAAAGTTTGTTCAGTGACCTATCCTGATTTTCTGTATGCAAGCAATATTTGTTATTTCCTATCTTAAACAAAAGTTTGAGAAAAAAATTATCTTATTTTATTTATTTATTTATTTATTTATTATTAATTCCAAAGTACAACAATAACAATAATTGTCACATATACATACCCACACAGACTACAGACTACACACCTATACATACATGCAATCATACAATCCCTACATCAACCAATCCTAATACTATGCCTATGTATTTAACAAGTGTTTTATGTAAATAAATTACTTACAAAATCTTTTTAGATTAATTAGATTACAAATTAGATTACAAAGTCCACTTGTCCATTAATTTTTGTAGACTTTTATTCTTGGTACAGATATATTTTTCTGTTTCATATTTCATATTTACCCTAACTATAAAACTATCTATGTTTGGAAGTACTTCATTTCTTCTGCAACTCCAGAAATATATTTTCCCTATAAGTATAAGATAATTAAGCAAGGGGCATTCGGAAGTTAGAATGCCAATCCAAATTTCCTTTAAAGTTAGGTGAACAACTTGCTTTCTTAACACAAAATGATATGTTCAACACAACAACCTTTTTGGAAATAACTTGATTTCCACTTGATATATTTTTGTTTTTTTGCTCTCGAAATTGAGAAAAAAACTAATAGGTCACCAAATTAGTTTTAAAGATAATTAGCGAAAACTGAGTTTTATAGGCTCTTTTCAGAGAGCTGTACTGTTGCCATGGTAATGACTATGATGACAAAAGCACCCTTAGAGTATTGCCTTATAATAGTGTCATATAGACATCCAAAAGTTGTCCATATTACCGGTTCTGTCATTTTAAAATATTTCATCATTTAGACACACTATTGAAAGCAAGAAACCCTTAAGAGCCTCCTTAAAAACAACAAAAATCAAATCATTGTAATTGGTTTGAACCCAGGAGTATCAGTAGTCTGTCGTTTGTGATCGTCCGGGTGAGTGTAGTTCTGAAAAGAACTGTTATTGACATTGACTAAGCGGAAGTCATCTTCAGAGTCATGTGAATTGTGAATAGTCAGTTGATGTTATATAATACGCCTGGTTATAGCTGTCATTGGTCAGTTTAGCCATGATGTTATTGGCTGTAGACTCAAGTCAGTGATAGGTGCGTTTCGATCCATGTATTACACAAATTAAATTTCTGTAGTTGTATTGTTATAGTCAAATTTGTTGGTGAGTTCAGTCATTATTGTTTGTCTGTTTTGTTGGCAAGTCGTTTGTAAGCCGTAGGTAGCTGTTGGCATCTGTTCAGTGGTGTCGATATGTCTGTTCTAAGTTAGTGAACCAACTTTCTAGAGTAAGCCGTTTGTAGTAGTCCGTACTGTAATTAACGTATTCAGCAAAGTCCCAGTCAATTCTGTGATTCGTGTGCAAATGATGTTCAGCAATGTGATTGTTGACATCACCATTTAATCGCCATTAAATCAGCTTATGAGTATCTGTAATTCAAAAATAACTTTCAACCAGTTCAATTTTGTTTATTTTCATGGCTTATCTGAAATAGCGTGACGAATTGTGTGGCACATTTAAAACCCTTATCAATCAGAAACAAAGCATTGTTAAAAACTGAAACTTTTTGTGAAAGATTATAACACTGGCATCCACATACCATGTTAGAAACAGCTTTGTAGGATGTGTACTTCAGGTTTTTAAATTTTTATGATGTCATGTGAAAACCAAGAATTGTTTTGCCTTTGGAGTTCTGTTGTTTTTGTTTCAGTTTGTGAATTTCTTCTCTATGCAGTTAAAGATGCCTACATGTATAATTCTTTTATAATCAGAAGTATTGATTCTACATCAAGTGAATAATTTAATGGTGAAATTTTTATTAATTTGAATGTTGCATCTGTAAGTTATAGATGGTTTTCACTCACGTGACCTTCAGTCCCGTGGGACTCAAAGGCCATGGCACTTTGACTGCCATGGCATGCATGGCCATGGCAGCCACTTTGACTGCTTAGAGTAGAAATACACCAAAAGAACAATAACTTTGTTTAGCTAGCAAGAAAGCATGGGGCAAATATGATTATACCGTATTTTGTACCAGCAGCCATAATAATATTATTATAAATCGGTTATGGCTGTTAGTGCCCATGTCTGTTTTTTGTTCAATTTTTGTTTCAAACTGTCATGCACCCAAGTATCGCCTTGTCTCTTACCATACATAACTTAGACCAGTGAGCCTGGACTTAATAGTTTATTAATTTACAAGCCTTGTTATATTGGAGGTGTTCATAAGAAGATGTTTGACTAAATCTTTTTTTTTCAGACATGGCATCTGATGGACTAACCTGTTCCATCTGTTGCGAATGTTTCGATGGCCAAAACCATTGCCCTCGTGTACTGCGTTGTGGACACAGCTTCTGCTCAGACTGCTTAGAGAAGTTAATAGATTGTAATGCCATTACCTGTCCCACGTGCAGAGAAACATATACATTCCCCATGCCCGCTGGAGTTGGAGACCTGCCAAAGAATTTTGCATTATTAGACATTATGGATACCATAAATGCCACACCCCAACAGGCAGAAAATGTTTCATCCATTGGTGAGGAGATAGAAGTGCTTGCCACCAAAGCCATGAGTTATGTTGCCAAGATTATAGCTGCCGAACATGGAGTGTTGAATGCGATTTTTAACATGTACAACGATCGCGAAAAATTTTCTACTGTTCTTCAACACTTGTTCAAGTTGGAAGTAAGCTTCTCTTTGTTGTACTCTAGTGTCCCACAGCATTAATGGTTTTCTAGTTCTTATTTATGCACTTAGATCAGGGCAAACAAGGTGCCCATTGTTATCATACCAAAAGAATTGAACTTCCGACTTTGCTCACCAAAATTCCAACAACCATTAATCTCCATAAGATTTGGTCCCGGGCGGGGGGGGGGGGGGGGTTGGGTACTTCTTAGTAATGGGTTAATGGGGATGTGCCGCTGGATGGGGTCGCATTTTCACGACTGGATTGACTATAATGGGGTTGCATTTTTAATAGAGTTACTAGAATGGGGTCGCAAATGGTCGGGATTTTTGGGGGTAAGAAAATTCTAGCAAGTATTTTTTTGGGTAGTTTTAGCTTGTAAATATTTTCGGTTAACAAATGTACCAGAAGGTTTGTAGGTGAAGAGTAAAGTCTTCTACATTTAATAAATGTGTCAATCCATTTGAGGATGACCTAGTTAAAAAGGTTCCGAACTCAAGGTACATGGCTAAACAGAAAGTGACTAAGTTGGGATTGCAAAATTTACATTTACTCAAAAGTGACTAAGATGGGGTCTATAATTGGCCACAGAACAGACTATAATGGGGTAGGGGCTCTGAGAGGCCAGCGGCACATACCCAGCAAAAGTTGACCCAAGTATCCCCCCGGGGATTTGGTACGATATGATGGCTGGCAAAAACTGGTAACTTGTCAGCAGATCGAAGATCTCCATTGAAACATACGGTACAAGCAAGTATATGTTGTAGTTCAATTGTATCTTTGGTTCAAATATTATTTTCCATTGTTCTTTTCTATGTTATATAATAACGAATATAAAACAAAGGAAAATGAAAATTGAACTAAGGATAAAATTGAACTACAACATATCAACACTGAAAAAAACAAAACACACTTTCAATTGTTTCGGTACAAAACGTGGACCCCACCTGGCCCCCTTTTTTTTCCCAATAAATGTACAGATGACTGTTTCAATTCTGTACATGAGCAGTTATGCAGATAAGCTGTACCCCGATTTTAAGCAAAACGTTTAGGTTAAAAGGTGTCTTATCTGCCGGTTTTTATGGTATAGGTCAATGCACATTCATTCATTTTTTTTTATATGATCTTTCAGTTTCTCCGATTGATTTAGATGTATGCTTGATTGTTTTGTAGTTGCATGCCGTACTCACTGCTCGAGAGCAATTTCTGATGAACGAGTTGGACGAATTCTACAAAAATACAGTCAATGAGCCCCCTGAATTCGCAGGACTGCCAAGTAATCTTGCGTTCTTGAGCATCAAAGAGGCAAGTCATCACAAGTGTTTATTACAAGCTGAAGCTGTCTTAAAAAGCCGTCATGAGGAGATGGAAGCACTTGCCTTGAATGCCAGCACTGACGATGAAAAGTATGAAGCCGCAGATGCTCGAGTGACGGGTGTGATTGCTGACCTGAAGAAGGCTTGCGAAGAAGTGGCTTGCGAGACTCAAGGCGTGTTTATAAAAGTAAGCTTGTCTTTTGTTAAACAGTGTCATGAGCTTTTTGCAACAAAACGTACTACTAGTCCAACTTTACAGATTATCCCTATTTATACATGTACACTTCAATGGAGAAACCAAAGGTTCCTGACGTATCAATACCACCAGAATTTGAACCACTGGTCTCGCTGATAAAATGTCCAACTAGATCAACAGGGTTCTCCCCAGGATTTTGAGAACGCCAGAGGGTATTCTGACTTGCATCAAATGGTCTTTTTTAAGCCTGGGGACTTTCAATTTTTCGAAAATCAAGCCTGGGGTCCGCCTGGCTTGAAAGGGCTGAAGAGAACACTGGTCAACATACAACCATGTACCTTTTTGATATAACTTGTTACAATTTCTCTGATTGTTTAAGATTCCATTGATATGATGTATGCTTGTATTGTTTTGTAGCTTCATGACGAACTCACTGCCCGAGGGCAGGTTCTGATTGATAAGTTAAACAAGCTCTACATTTTGAAGCATTCCATCCTCTTCGAGCAGTTTCAAAGTCTGTCCATAATCTAAGCCCTCCTGGAGAGTACCATCCAGCCAGTTAGGTCTCTGAACATCCAATCCTTGAGCCATGCTGACCTCCTTTCCGTCAGATCCAACATGGAGTCCATGCTCGGGGACATAGAAGGCCAATGCATAGTGCTTGAGCCAGAGGCCGAATTTATCCCAGAAGTCATCATCGACGATTTGACAATGTGGAGCCTGCACAACCTCGACGGCTGTGAATTGATGTGTGCTATTAAAGGCATGGGCGCCGTCAGCGACAAGTCTACCTGCGCAGAAACCACCACTGCTGCTGGCTTTGGATTAAAGTGCGCACCACTGGGTAATGAGGCGTCCTTTACTATTACTGCTTATGATGCCCAAGGATTTCGGCGCGGTCTGGGCAGCGACGTGTTGTGGTGGAGCTTAAGACGGGGGAGGGGAAGGTTGGGGTAAATTTGCAAAACAACGGCGATGGTACCTACGTGGTAACTTACACTGTCCCCGCAGATGCCGAGCCTGGTGATTACATGTTGTCTGTGCTCTTCCGTGGCACTCACATCCAAGACAGCCCTTTCGTTGTACGTGTGGGGCACCCATCCGCTCCAAACGACGTGAACTGAACCGTTTTGATGCCTACTATTTAGCTTGAATAGTTTAGCTGACTCGTCAAAGTTAAAATTAATAGCTTTTGTTATAGGTTAATAACTTGTAAATTTTGAAAATGTTGAAAATTAAAACAAGTCGTATTTTGTGAAAAATGATGAAAAAGCATCGAGAAAATTAATAGAACAAACATTACCACAAACGCGTTTTAACGAGCAAAAGTGTTCCTCAATGGCTGACCAACACTGTGCTTCTCACAAGTGGAGAGTGGGTGTGACTGCTCGCGTGACATTTGACCAACTATCGTCAATTATCATGTGCTATCACGCACCGTTTGACCGATAGCATGATGGTCAACGACAGTAGATGATAGTTTAAGATTAAAACTCTCACCCCAACTACGATGCGCCGTTTGACCGGGCTTTACGGAAGAGTTTAAAAACCACCGTGGCAAGCACACGTCACTAGTAATTTATTAGTCGACAAGAACAGAATCCGGCAAGTGATCGTTCTAAAATACTTTTAACAAACCTAAAATGGTCCCTTTTTTAATACGGACCGAGCCACTTGTTCAAAATACATTAATCCTGGTTTTCACTAGCGAAATAAGCGTGAGCATAAGAGGAAGCATAACGGCGCTTATTTCAGTCTAAAAATACAGACGAAACATCTCAGTTTTGTTTATAACCCATGCACATCTCGAGGAGTCCGCGCGCGAAATGAAACATTCCGGCGCGTCTACGTGTAGACACTAAAAACAAACGCTAATTTCAAAGATCTGGCACGCGGAAGGTATCTCTTTAGTATGTTTTTGTGATTGTTTCTTTTTGTTTGTTGGTTTGTTGGTTGGCTTTGGCTTTGGCTCGTGCTTCTCTGCACTTTTCTCGTGTTCTTAAAAACTCCCGCGTGCTTATGTAAGCCTGGTTTCCATATAATCGCAACAAGGCAAAAAATGTAACGCATATTCCTGTAACTTTATAGTGACATTACATGTCTTTTACATGTCACGCTTTCGTAACATCTTTTACATGTTACGCTTTCGTAACATCTATTACATGTCACGCTTTCGTAACCTTTTTTTACATGTTACGCTTTCGTGACAGTATAAGTGAATAAAAAGATTCATCACCCCCACCCCCCTCCCCCTTCCAATGTTGATGACTGTTAGGCTATGAACACACCTTTTTTTCAAGTACCCACGCCAGAATTCGGGCACGGTGCCCGTGCCCGAGTACAAGGTCGAGACCTTGTACTCGGGCACTAAAGTGGGTACCGGTTCCCAGTGTGCACGCGTTTTACGTTAGTTCCGAGGCACTACACCCACAAACCACTGCTTTGCGCATCCACAATTCCCTTGTACACTCAGAATGTGAACATGTTTTGATATCTTGGGTACCCAGTGTCTGAACGATAGCACCATTTTGTGGCGGTACCCACGGACTAGTGCTAGGACACCAAGTGTGAACATAGCCTTAGTTTGAATGCCATTTTGGATCTGGTACAACATTGATGTTATCCTTGAAATATGCACAACAGTACACAATGTCTCAACTCTTTTTGCAATTGCTTGTATCTTCAGTTTTTACTCACAGTTCGCAACCCGAGTCCAACTTGAGAACAATTTGCCCTCCTAATACAGTATTTTGATAAGTGACATAACAAAACTGACAGGTACCTTTTCCAAACTTCAGACAGATATTTAACTAATAAATATACTGTACGACCTTCTTATTCCGTCTGATGATCGCCACCAAGCGTGAAACTCGAGTTACTATTTTGTAACATCACATTATGTAGAGGGCCTAACATAGGGTTGGCGGGATGCGGGATAAGCCTTTTTTCACTGCCGGGATGCGGGATGTAAGAAAATTTGAAGGCGGGATGCGGGATGGTTAGAGGTGGGCGGGAAGAGGGAAGTTCATCATTACCATGGCGGGACGCGGGAATTCTTGATTTTTCCTGGTGGGAAACGGGATGGATGACGACAATGCACTCGCCGGATATTTCACGATTCCGGGAAGGAAGACAAGTCTGGATCTTTACATAGTTGATTTCTTTAACCGTTTTTTTTCGAACCTGTCTTTCCTTTGAAATCATTTCAGAGGTCCTTATCTTTACCAAATCGAATAAGTACCTGTCACGGTGTCGCAATTTTGGCTCAAGGAACCCGTTAAAATGCTTAAACAAGACGTAGCAAGGGGTGACAGGCCGTACAAACAATCCCGTTGTGAAACTTATTTGACACCTTTTAGATTTTTCCTCTAAGGAGTGTATCTTTATGGGTGGTTCTTTGTAGATTTGTCATAGCCGTGGTTAGTTCTGCAATATGTGCCATTTTGACATAAAAATTTGTTTGAGATTTGGCACTGATGGCTGAGTATTGCGTCACAAAGGGCAGAATTTCTTTTTGTGTTTTCTCCTCCTGTTTAAGCGCATTTTTTCTTTTTTCGAATTTTATTTTTGATAGAGTTTTCTCTATCGGTTATATGGAATATGTGGAGTGTGGAGTGCGGTGTGTGAAAAACGGGGAGTGTGGAAAATGAAGGGTGTGGAAAACTAGGAGCGTGAAAGAGCGGAGTGTGGAAAATGAGGATTACGTATTTTGTGGAAGAACATAAAATATAAGGTAAACTGAAGTAAAATTTTTTTCTTCAAGGCAACTTTTGCAAGTTTTCGGTGAAATTTTCTCAATCTCTATATAAATACCGGAATTAGTGTTGTTATCTCAAAAGAGTTGGTATTTCATACATGCATACAAAGAAAACAGTCTGGTCCTCTTAACTGCAGATATTTATAGCGGAGCACCTGCCGGGCCGAAGGCCTGGCTGCGCAGCACCATACTCATAGAACCTGTGTCTCATTTTCATGGTCATGGCTAGCGGAATGTTTCGCGGGCGCGCCTCCGTGACATGTGTCAGTCAGCAGTCAAGTTGGTCGCGCAAGGCAAATTCGCGGGCGCGTATGACGTCGCAAAACATGCGCGTATGACGCCACGCGCGGCTACACGGTCGTCAGCTCTGTAACTAAACACTTTTTAAAGTTTTGAAAAAGTTGGATCTTTCGCAGTGTTTAGCGGAGCAGTAAAGTCGTTACTTCCCTGCATTTTTTCGCGGTTTGCTACTCAAGACAGGGATACTAATTAAGGGATACTCAGAAGCCGCTTTAGTGGAAAAAGAAGAGCTTTCGGGGATAAAATCTTGCTTCGAGGAACCCTCATACGTTTTTATCAATGCAGGAGCAATGCGGGGGATGCCTTGTTTTTATTACGGATTTCAGAACCGAAGAAGCGGAGTTTTAATGAATTTCCAAGCAGTCCAGTGACGTAAAGGTAAAATAAATCACATTTTTCGATGGGAATTTATGTTGATATTAATTTTTGATTGACTTTTTGAAGCAGTGGTAATTGAGCAATGCACATTGCCCTGAGATACTACGCAAACACTGTCGTCGCAGATTTCGTAACGAAAGACGCGGCTTCAAAACGTGCTCTATCTACTCAAAATGCTACAGAATTAAATTTGAAAAGTTGTAATGGTATGAAGGCATATATGAAAATACCAACACTTTTGAGATAACAACACTGAAATTCCACCTCATGGATTCCACTGAAATTCCTATTTATTTATTTATTTATTTATTTAAATTCCAGTATTTATATAGAGATTGTAAATTTCAAAACTTGCAAAAGTTGCCTCGAAGAAAAAAAAAAGTTTAGTTTTACCTTATATTTTATTTTTTTTTTCCGCTCTCCCTAAGAAACATAGGGAGAGCGGAAATGTATTAATTATGCAAACCAAGGTCAGCGCTTCCGCGCGACACATCTATTTGCCATTTTCTTGCGCCATAGAAAAACTTGAAGAACAAAACATCAAAGTACCCGTGTGAAAAGGACTTGCTGGACTTTATAAAGGGTGTTTTGAACGCCATGGTCAAAAGACTATAACACGGCTACTATGAACATTTGCACGTGGAGGCTAGAAGCACATGGCAGATAAGTGAGAAAATCACCACACGTATTAAAATCACTACCGCTTGGGCTGCCTGTGGTACCGTGTGAAAAATTCGTCTTCCTCGGATAACAAATTCCTTCGTGCGACCGCGCCGAAAGTGAGCACGAACGACGAATGTGAGCACTTCTTTTTTAAGTACACCAGAAACTAGTGAAGTTTTGTGGAAGAAAAAAAATACAGTCAAACCTGTATTGTCGATGTCCCAAAATTTTGTTCCCATGTTTACTGTAAAAACTGCCTCTTTTAAGCGAACACCTCAACTAAGCGGACATTGAATAAATAGTCATTTGTCAATGTCAAAAACCTGTACTAACCGAACACTTACAATGGAACTCTTGCCACTGAAAATGAAACCCGAGTTTGACATGTGTTATCCTTTAATATTAGAGTGAAAAGCAAGGAAAAAGACGTTTTGCGGCGGCTCATTTCTAGCAATTCAGAATCAATGCGAAAAATGATAGCACGATTCAATTGGAAGGGGGACAGAGATGTTCTCATGTTATCACAGCATCATCATCAAGGAACCTGTATATCTCAGTGTATTGAGCGAACGCCCTATTCGGACTGCAGAGCACAGAGGAACGAAGGAGAAATACCGTCATACAGACTATGTAGTGACAAAAAACATTTAAATTAATGACTGATAATTGCGGAGATAAAAAAAATGGTAAAAAATAATTGCGGAGATAACGCATTTATCCCACCTAAAAACGATATGTCTTGAGTTGCAGAAAAAAGACAAAAAATATAGCATTACTTAAAAAAAAGTTGGCATAAGTAACGACGATTTACACGCTGCGCTTTTTCGTTCCGAGGGGGTTTGCGGCCGTTAACAGTGGACAGATGAATTTTTTCCACTCCCTTTTCAATGCACGTCGATGTTACATAGAGGTAAGCAAACGGGAAATTCCTTGTAATATTGTAACTTTATGTACCGATTAACTCTCGGGTGTACAAGGGGGGGGGGGATGCCACCCCGCCATAAGGTTTTTCTTGAATTTTTGCAAGATTCCCAATTTTTCCAAGATGAGTTAATTTTTTTGGTGATTTTTTATTTTTAATAGTTGGTATTTTAATTTTTGATTATTGTAAATTCTCAACTTAAAGATATCGCGGGTGACGACGGAGCGCCGCCTTTCTAATCTCGTACAGCCAACTAAAATCAAGATTGGAAGGAATACTCTTCTCGCAGTTCTCGTCCTACACGGTTTAGACCAACCGCGGGCATGACGCCAGCACGAGAAAACGCAAAGCGGTCACGTTCGCGAACTTACGCGATCTTGCAGATTAAAAAATTGAGCTTTTCTCTTCGGGTGTTAAAAAATGTAACGAGAAGTTGTTAATTTTTCTTTCAAACTTACCGAAAAGCAAAGTGATTTTTTTTTTTGGAGTTTTCCAGGTTTTCGTGTGACGGTTTCGCAATCGAGACCGGATATTTACACTTATGAACCAGACACTATAAGTGTCGCAGCATGATTTAGACTTGATTTGTCACACAATATGAAACAAAACACGGTGAGGGACGGAGGGGGGTGAGCAATTACCAAAAAAAAAAAATTCCTGCACAAGAAATTTAAGAGAAAAAAATAGTGCACAAGAAAGCACGTGAAAAAAAAAATCAAGCATTTTGGTCAAAAAAATTCTTGCAAATAGTGATGCTGAAAAAAAAAAATCACACTCAGAAGAAATTGCCCCAACCCCCCCCCCCCAACACCCTCCCCTCCCTCCCCTTCCGACAAAAATTAAATGGTCATCATCATCATCAATCTTTATTTATACCAGAAATCGTATCATAATTACATGGTCTTCCTAGGAGTCGTGTGAATTTACACTAGAGTACATCCCTAAATGAACGTCATAACGCATCGCCTGACTTCTAGTTTGTAGCCATCTTGAATTTCAGTTTTATCGCGAGCGGACAGCTTTACTTACGGCCCTCGTAACAGCTGCTTTCAAGATTCCCTATTTTAGAGATTCCCTATTTTAGAGATTCCCCGTTTTAGAGATTCCCCATTTTAGAGATTCCCTATTTTAGAGATTCCCCATTTTAGAGATTCTCCATTTTAGAGATTCCCCGTTTTAGAGATTCCCCGTTCCCCGTTCCCCGTTCTCCGATTCCCCGTTCCCTATTTTAGAACTAGCCGTATCATTATTCAATAAAAACGCGAGCCTCGCTTGTTGTTAAGGCTAGTTCTAAAATAGGGAACGGGGAATCGGGGAACGGGGAACGGGGAACGGGGAACGGGGAACGGGGAATCTCTAAAATGAGGAATCTCTAAAATGGGGAATCTCTAAAATAGGGAATCTCTAAAATGGGGAATCTCTAAAATAGGGAATCTCTAAAATAGGGAATCTCTAAAATAGGGAATCTTGAAAGCAGCTGTTACGAGGGCCGTAAGTAAAGCTGTCCGCTCGCGATAAAACTGAAATTCAAGATGGCTACAAACTAGAAGTCAGGCGATGCGTTATGACGTTCATTTAGGGATGTACTCTAGTGTAAATTCACACGACTCCTAGGAAGACCATGTAATTATGATACGATTTCGTGTATAAATAAAGATTGATGATGATGATGACCATTTAATTTTTGTCGGAAGGGGAGGGAGGGGAGGGGAGGGGGGGTTGGGGCAATTTCTTCTGAGTGTGATTTTTTTTTCAGCATCACTATTTGCAAGAATTTTTGTTACCAAAATGCTTGAATTTTTTTTTTCACGTGCTTTCTTGTGCACAATTTTTTCCTCTTAAATTTCTTCTGCAGGAACTTTTTTTTTTGGTAATTGCTCACCCCCCTCCCCCCACAAAAATTAAATTGTCCGTCCCTCACCGTGTTTTGTTTCATATTGTGTGACAAATCAAGCTAAATCATGCTGCGACACTTATAGTGTGTGGTTCATAAGTGTAAATATCCGGTCTCGATTGCGAAGCCGCCACACGAAAACTCCAAAAAAAATAATTTTGCTTTTCGGTAAGTTTGAAAGAAAAATTAACAACTTCTCATTATATTTTTTAACACCCGAAGAGAAAAGCTCAATTTATCTGCAAGATCGCGTAAGTTCTCGAACGTGACCACTTTGCGTTTTCTCGTGCCGGCGTCATGCCCGCGGTTGGTCCAAACCGTGTAGGACGAGAACTGCGAGAAGAGTATTCCTTCCAATCTTGGTTTTAGTTGGCTGTACGAGACTAGAAAGGCGGCGCTCCGTCGTCACCCGCGATATCTTTAAGTTGAGAATTTATAATAATCCAAAAATTAAAATACCAACTATTAAAAAGAAAAAAATCACCAAAAAAATTAACTCATCTTGGAAAAATTGGGAATCTTGCAAAAATTCAAGAAAAACCTTATGGCGGGGTGGCATCCCCCCCCCCCCCCCCCCCCTTGTACACCCGAGAGTTTATCGGTACATAAAATTACAATATTACAAGGAATTTCCCGTTTGCTTACCTCTATGTAACATCGACGTGCATTAAAAAGGGAGTGGAAAAAATTCATCTGTCCACTGTTAACGGCCGCAAACCCCCTCGGAACGAAAAAGCGCAGCGTGTAAATCGTCGTTACTTATGACAACTTTTCTTAAGTAATGCAATATTTTTTTTTTCTTTTTTCTGCAACTCAAGACATATCGTTTTTGGGTGGGATAAATGCGTTATCTCCGCAATTATTTTTTAGTATTTTTTTTTTATCTCCGCAATTATCAGTCATTAATTTAAATGCTTTTTGTCACTATATAGTCTGTATGACGGTATTTCTCCTTCGTTCCTCTGTGCTCTGCAGTCCGAATAGGGCGTTCGCTCAATACACTGAGATATGCAGGTTCCTTGATGATGATGCTGTGATAACATGATAACATCTCTGTTCCCCTTCCAACTGAATCGTGCTATCATTTTTCGCATTGATTCTGAATTGCTACAATTGAGGTGCTCGCTTAATTGAGGTGTTCGCTTAAAAGAGGCAGTTTTTACAGTAAACATGGGAACAAAATTTTGGGACATCGACAATACAGGTTTGACTGTATTTTTTTCTTCCACCAAACTTCACTAGTTTCTGGTGTACTTAAAAAAGAAGTGCTCACATTCGTCGTTCGTGCTCACTTTCGGCGCGGTCGCACGAAGGAATTTGTTATCCTAGGAAGACGAATTTTTCACACGGTACCACAGGCAGCCCAAGCGGTAGTGATTTTAATACGTGTGGTGATTTTCTCACTTATCTGCCATGTGCTTCTAGCCTCCACGTGCAAATGTTCATAGTAGCCATGTTATAGTCTTTTGACCATGGCGTTCAAAATACCCTTTATAAAGTCCAGCAAGTCCTTTTCACATGGGTACTTTGATGTTTTGTTCTTCAAGTTTTTCTATGGCGCAAGAAAATGGCAATAGATGTGTCGCGCGGAAGCGCTGACCTTGGTTTGCATAATTAATACCTTTCCGCTCTCCCTAGGTTTCTTAGGAAGAAAGGAGAAACTGTTTGCAGTCATGTTTAGTTTTTTGTGATCTCCAGTTTTCATGTTAGGAATAAGAAAAAATAAAATTGTGCATGGTTCATTTGATTAGAAGCTTGTATACTTGTTGGCTGTGTTTGATAACGTGTTAAGGCATGCTTCAACGATTATGAATAAAATAGGTGAACTTGTGAGTAGTACGAATAATCACTGGCTTTTTTACGTCTTGGTTCAATTTAAGAGTTTCAGCCTTTGAGAGTTTCTGTGGTTCATACCGCCTTACCTCTCGTAGGCAAACACCGGAAAATGTCAGGAAGATGGATGCATTATAGGTGTGGTCGTTGATGACAAGACTCAAATCTAATTAACTGACAGTTACAAAACTGATTTTAAACTACACACAGAAAGATTTGACTATAGATGTAGCGAAACTCCTTATAATGTTCCAAAAAAAGTCAATGAGTGTAAGAAAGAATGTCAATGTTCAAATGAAGATGTGAGGGAGACTTACTGGCGATAAAAGTGAAACTAGACCCTATTTTAGAGATTCCCTATTTTTTTAGAGATTCCCCATTTTAGAGATTCCCTATTTTAGAGATTCCCTATTTTAAAGATTCCCCGTTTTAGAGATTCCCTATTTTAGAGATTCCCCATTTTAGAGATTCCCCATTTTAGAGATTCCCCGTTCCTCGTTCCCCGTTCCCCGATTCCCCGTTCCCTATTTTAGAACTAGCCTTGTTGTTAACGGCTAGTTCTATAATAGGGAACGGGGAATCGGAGAACGAGGAACGGGGAACGGGGAACGGGGAACGGGGAATCTCTAAAATGGGGAATCTCTAAAATGGGGAATCTCTAAAATGGGGAATCTCTAAAATAGGGAATCTCTAAAATAGGGAATCTCTAAAATGGGGAATCTCTAAAATGGGGAATCTCTAAAATGGGGAATCTCTAAAATGGGGAATCTCTAAAATAGGGAATCTTAAAAGAATGATATCACAAGAGTTTTGTGAAGGCGGCCGTAAGTAAAGCTGTCCGCTTACGATAAACATTTCGCTCAGAAAATTCTGACTGAAATTCAAGATGGCTGCAAACCGTGTTTTGTTTGATATTGTGTGACAAATCATGCTGTGACACTTAGTGTCTGGTTCATCATAAGTTTGACAATGTATAAATATCCGGTCTCGATTGCGAAACCGTCACACAAGTAAAAAAAAAATCTCCAAAAAAAAATCCCTCTGCTTTCTGTCAAATTGAACAAAGGAAACTCGGATTTCATTAACAGTGGCAAGAGTTTCATTGTAAGTGTTCGTTTAGTACAGGTTTTTGACATTGAGAAATGACAATTTATTCAATGTATTAAAAAGTGTGTTGAGATGTTCGCTTAAAAGAGGCAGTTTTTACAGTAAATATGGGAACAAAAAATTAAATTTTGGGATATCGACAATACAGGTTTGACTGTATTTTGTTCTTCCACAAAACTTCACTATAGTTTCGGGTGTACTTAAAGCCTGGTTTTCATATGTCGGGAAAATCCCAGACGATCGGGGATTTTGCTGTTCCCGACCGTCCCAGATTTTGCCGATATGTCGGGAAAATCGCCGACCATCGCTGAAATATGGGACGCGTCGGGAAAATAGAAACGCTCCTGATTTGACCCCGACCATCCCAGATGATGGGGGACGTCTACTATTTCATGTTTTCATAAGTCGGCAAAATCTGGGACGGTCGGGAAGTAGCGAAATCCCCGATCGTCTGGGATTCTCCCGACATATGAAAACCAAGTTATGATTCGATAGTGAACATTCATCGCACGTGCCCGATCACTTTCGGCGCGGTCGCACGAAGGAATTTGTTATCCTAGGAAGTCGAATTTTTCGCATGACCCACCCTGGGGTGTCTGTAAAACCCGGAATCGACCCGGAACATACCCGGAACACCCCCGGAACACCACCGGAACATCCCGGAGCACCCCCGGAACACCGTCGGAACCTCACTGGAACACCCTGGAACACACTAAAAATGAAAATAAATCAAAGGCTCCTTTGAAAAAGATTCTGCACACCAATGGACCCTCCCCTCTCCTAGGCGTTTTGCTCCACGGACCCCCCGAACCCACTGCGTCCAATAAGGGACGGGCCATTTAATTTTTGTGGGGGGGGGGGGGGGGGCAATTTCTTCTGAGTATAATTTTTTTTTTCAGCATCACTATTTGCAAGAATTTTTTTACGTGCTTTCTTGTGCGATTTTTTTTCTCTCTTAAATTTCTTCTTCAGGTATTTTTTTGGTAATTGCCCCCCTCCCCCCCCCCCCCCCCACAAAAATTAAATGCTCCGTCCCTAATAAATGAAATAAAAGTAAAATCTGCAAAGGACCGCAAACGATAATGCTGCTAACGGTTGAGCTAACCGTATGCATAGATCTGCAAGAGACCTAATCAGCCAAGAACATTAACAAACATACAATAAACTGCAAGGGCCCTTCCAATAAATGACTTTTATTCGGGATTCACATCACCTCACATTTTAAGATTGGCCCGTAAAACTTATGCGACAAAATTTTATTTTCGCGAATTGTAGTCTCCGCAGCCGTTGTTTGTGTCGTCACGCAACTCTCCTGATCCTGCACAAATAACGGCTGCGCAGGATACTACGCGAACCGTGGACGATGCGTTAAAAAACACTGGGATTTGTGTCTGTTCTTTTTAACGAATTACGTTTTCGAAAATCTGGGAATTCCAAAAAGTATCAAAGGCTCCTAAGAGCCAACCCGTGAATAAGAAATGCTAACGCGTAACGCAATGTTCACACACTGACTCGGTTCAATATTTTTTTTAAAATTAAAATTAAAGAAAAGTATGGAAAAATCTCAAAAAAAAATATTGCACAGCCTCAAGACGGAAAAAAAGTTACTGTGCACCGCTTCAAGTCGCAGAAGTAGCTGTGCTCACTTTTCAGGCGAAACCTCTCGCCAGAGGTCCATTTTGGAATTTTCATTTTTTCGAAAACATAAATCGTTAAAAAAATCCAGACACAAACCCCAGTGTTTTTTTTTTGACTGTCTCTTACGCAGCCGTTTTTTTGTAGTATAGAAGCAAAGACTGGCCAAACCAGCTTTCTTCAGGTACAACGAAGAAGAAGAAGGCTGGCTTGGGCAGCCGAAATATAGTACATCTCTAAATTTCTACCTACGTTGTATCGGTCTTTGCTTCTACATGTATACTATATTTTCACTTGTTAAACCGACCAGATCACTAGGATTATCAGGATTATCGTCCATCGTTACTTGCTTGAATTTCTCGTTTTTTGTGCAGGAGGGCGTTGCGTGACGACACAAATAAAGGCCGCGTACTACGGTTCGCGAAAAGAA